>QNQO01004358.1:0-28323 GCA_003290165.1 Berberis thunbergii | reverse complement strand
CATAAAGAGTCGCAAGACAAAAGGTTTTTAATTGTGCTAGACGATGTTTGGAATGTAACCCAGGATGAATGGAATGAGATGAAGGCATTTTTTAGAGCCGGAGCACAAGGTAGTTCAATTATGTGACTACTCGCCTCTTACCGGCATCATATACCACCGGCACGGTTCCTCCTAACTGCATAAGCAAATTATCAGACAAAAACTGTTTGAAATTATTCAAGCAATATGCATTTGGCCCAGGAAATGAAGAGATGCCAGCATTGGTGAAGATCGGCGAGGAGATCCTGAAGAAGTGTCAGGGTTTACCATTGGTGGTCAAGGCTCTAGGATGCTTGCTACGCTTCAAAAATGATGAAAATGAGTGGCTATCTGTCAAAAACAACGCAATTTGGGACTCTGAGAACCATGTTTTACCGGTGTTAAGATTGAGTTATTACAATTTGCCATCGATGGTGAAACGATGCTTTGTTTTTTTGCTCAATCTTTCCCAAAAGTTATATGATTCAAAAGAACAATTGATTCGACTTTGGATGGCGAACGGTCTGTTGGAGCAATTCGAAGCAAACATAGAGTTGGAGGATGTTGGGAATGAGATTTTCAATGCGTTGCTATGGAGGTCATTCTTTCAAGACACGGAGAAGGATGTATATGGCAACATAGTACGGTGTAAGATGCACGATATTGTACATGATCTCGCAAAATCTATTGCAGGGGATGAGTATTTTGTTGAGGATGCCAGAGGTGTAGAAAATATTACCAAAAGAACTCGTTATGTCTCCTTATTGTCTAAAAGTGAAGTACCGTCATCTTCTATTCTTGAGTCGATGAAAACATCCTCGCCGCCCTTACGGTCTTTCATTCGGTTACATGATTGGATGGCAACCATGAAGTCTGAGTTAGTCTTCAAATTTATCCTCTTACAGGCATTGGACTTGCATAATTGTGAGATTAAAGTGGTACCAGATTGCATTGGTGATATGAAACATCTAAGGTATCTTAACCTTTCTTACAATCCTTTTAAATCACTGCCAGAATCTTTTCGTTTGCTTATAAATATGCAAACATTGAATCTTAGCTGGTGTGATAAACTCTCATCATTGCCAGAATCTTTTTGTTTGCTTAGAAATATGCAAACATTGAATCTTAGCTGGTGTAGTAAACTCTCGTCATGGCCAGAACATATTGAAAACATGAGGTGCCTCGTACACCTGCATATGAAGCATGCCCTTTGTCAATTAGCATGCCAGTTGGGATTGGGCAATTAACTCGTCTTCGACATTATCTAGGTTCACTGTGGGCAAGGAGAGTGGAAGTAGGGTGGTTGGATTACAAGAGCTGAATAACCTTAGAGGAGAATTATGTATACATGGCTTGAAGGCGTGAAACTTTAACGGAGGCTAAAGAGGCAAATTTGGTGAGCAAGAAAAATCTACATTATTTGGAGCTACGGTGGGCGTTGGGCTCAGACTCATATTCACGACAGCAGCGGCATCAAGATGTGATAGAAGCCTCCAACCTCACTCAAATCTAAGAAAATTGTTTGTTGAATGGTATGGAGGAGTAACCTTGTCTCCAAGTTGGTTGACAGAAGTTCCAAATTTGGTGGAAGTCTCTCTCTCGTATTGTACATGTGAACACCTTGGATCTCTAAGGAAACTTCTCGCCTTAAAATAGTGAAGTTGTCTAACATGTATTTCACTGAAATTCATTGTGGATGATACAGATGATGCAAGTGCATCAGGATTCCTGTCGCTGGAAGAATTAAGGTTTGGATTGGATGCCTAATTTGGAGGGATTCTCATCTTCGTCATCATCATCATCGTGGTCGTCTCCAGCAGCAAGTGCAGAAGAAGAAGAAGTATTCCGATGGGTAGAAGGACTAAATTTGGAGGGATCCGCCTCATCATCATTGTCTCAAGCAGTAGCATCATCACCAACACCTGCAGCATTATTCCCTTGCAACAAAAGACCCAAACTTGAAAGATGTCCACCACTAAAAAGAGGAGGAGTCCCATTGTCATCTTTGTCTCAAGCACCAATAACACAACAGGTAGCACTATTCCCTCGCCTAAAAAATGTGAACCTCTATCGTTGTCCAAAACTGAAAGCTCTTCCTGTTGAACTACTGAATAGTCTCGCTACACTGACAGAGTTGGAGATTTCGAATTGCCCCCAACTTGGTTTCATTGGCAGAAGAGAAGAGGGGGGACTCAAAAACCTCTCCTCTCTCCAAACCCTTCGCATTATAAATTGTCAAGCTTTGAAGCGCTTGCCTGAGCTTGAGAAGGCTTCTCTCGTTATTCTGACAGAGTTGAAGATTTCATTTTGCCCCAACTTAGTTTCATTGGCAGAAGAGAGAGAGGGGGGACTCAAAAACCTTTCCTCTCTCAAACCCTTGACATATGGATTGTGATGCTTTGAAGCGCTTTGCCTGAGCTTGAGAAGGCTTCTCTCGTTACTCTGACAATCAGTTATTGGTTTTGAGATGGAATTCTTCTGAGGAGGATTTGAGCACCTTGTTGTCCTTGAACAACTTCGATTGCGTGGATTGCCCAAGTTGAGATGTTTTCCAGAGGGGATAAAACACTCTGCTTCAACACTTAGACATCTAGAATTCCGGCCTTGTACTGAACATGGTGTGGACATGCCGGATTGGATGGTACTACTTTAACCTCACTCGAGTATTTGGAAATTGTGCTCCCAAGAATTGGAAAGTGTTGCCACAATGGATGCAACACCTCACTGCTCTTAAAACACTAGAGATCCATGTATGCGATGAAGAACTAGTAGAACAATGGAAGACCAGTGACATGGTTTCCCACATTCCAGCTGTTAAAGTACATCTGCTCGATGATGAAGATTTATTAAGCTCCGATCTGTGATCATGGTAAGAGCCAAAACACCCTAAATCCTCCTCCTTCATTATGCCATATATTTCATTTCATTGTTACCATTCTTCAATTTCTGCCTTTTGAGACATACATAATTTCTTTTTTATTGCTTTTATTCAAGTAGTGTGAATCCTTTCTTTTTTTCTTATTGGTTTTTCTCCTATGTTTGATGTTGGTTCATATGAAACCTCATCCTTCAGGTCACCAAATAAAAACAAGTTTGTTTTCTGACTTTCCATTTAAGAGTTTTTCTGATGGTCATTGTATTCTTGCTCACCAAATCTTTATTAAGTAAACCTTATGCTTCTTATATGATTTGATCGGCATGGTTCCTTGAGTTTTCCACAATATTTCATGATTCTACGATGTCTGATGAATTAAATTTTGTTAGAAATAGTCTCAAGCTAAACATTTTTGATGATTTTTGGTTATTCACGAGCATTAGAATGAATGAAGTTTTTGTGGTTCGCCCTAATGGTTTCACATTAACAAACTGACTGGGAGATTTGTGATTACTCCTTTGAGACAAACAATCTGATTGGTGATTTTGGTGTACGTTGTAGGACTGCACGAAGCAAGTAAAGGGCAGGACATCTCATTACTTGCATTCTAATAAGAAGCAGTATTTACCACAGGTATGTTTCTGTTTCTGGATTTTGTGGTACATATGTTATTTCTCGGTCTTTTGTTTAGCTAGAAATGATGATGGGTCATATTGTGTTATGCTAAGGATGCAAAGACAAATACGTATTTTGCTTCAAATAGTTATCTTCAAATATTGCATTTCATTAGAGTTATTTTTAGATGATGTACAATACTCCAAATTTGTTGTTTTTAATTGATGATATGTTCCCTTGCAGAAAAGTGCAACAGTCTGGTGCCATGTTTTATTTTGGGACAACTCATTTGGGCAAGCCGGTGAAGAGGATCATTTTGCAATATGCTAAGCATGACAGCTAAAGAAGGGAGAAATGTGAGGAGATAATCATCTGATGAAATGTAAAACTCAAACATGTGTGTTCTATCTTATCCGAGATGTCCCTTTACTATGAATATTTGTAACTATAAGTTTGTTTTTGTGAATATTGTGACTATATTTTGCAATTTCTCAAATGTTTTTTTTTTTTTTGAAAAGCAAGCTGGGTTTTAAGGACCCCATTGTCATCATCATCATCGTTGTTTCAAGCAGCAGCAGCAATAACACAACAAGTATCACTAGTATTCCTTGCCTCAAAAGAAAGACTCTCCGAGAATGCCCAAAACTTATAGGAGTCTGTTGTCATGGCACCCTGTCCAACAAGTTAAGATTGATGGCAGTAGTTGCAGTGGAATGGTTCGAAATTAAAATATGGCATAATTTTGAGAATTGGAGAGAGGTTCAGATATGCTTTTGTTTATATAATTTTGCAGCAAAGTAAGAAATCAAACCCTCAAACTATAGCATATAAGATGAGTAGCTTTGCCTCCCCACAAAGGCTTTGAGAAGTGAGCACTCATCATGCCTGCCATGATCTGAAAAGAAAATGAAAGTCAGACAGTAAGATGATAAATTCTACTCTTGTTTCGTAGAAGCATCAAGTATTTATGGTAGAACAAATTGTAAATTCCAAACCCATGCCATAAAATCATATACTGCACAAGCTCCAAAAGCCCTACAATCGGAAAGGTGACCTATATCCTGTCATGCAAATAGACAAGGATTTGGCTCCTGGGGTTCCATTCAATTCAATTTTTTTTTTTACAGATCATTATAAAGTCTGTGAGGAAAAAAAAAAGAAGCGAGGCAAGCATAAGTATCTACTAACATAGCAACGACAATAAAAGAAACAAGCGGGAATACACTAACAAGTAGATTGTGACTGAGATAGCATTCAGTATCATATGAAACAATCTTAATGTTACAAGTTGAAAATCACTAATGGATAAAATGTAAAAAGCACGTATACATTCGTGGGTTGGGTTAGGAAAGCAAAGTGGCATTATGGGATGGCTAATAAGAATTATGGAGCCATGTTTGCAAGGAAGGATAACTTGTGGGTGCACAAAAATCTGATCAAGAAGGAGTTTTGGCTCATGGAGAAACCTCAAGAAGCAGCATGGTGTTGGAACAAGATACTGGATCGTGGAACCTATGCAATTCAATTTGTGGGTAAGTCTATAGGTAATGGGAAACAAAACTTGTTCTGGAAGGACCCCTGGCACAGATTTCCAATGGAGTTGCAATATGACTATACTCTCAATAGGAATGCTAAAGTAAGCTCTACAATCAGAAATAATGCATGGCATATCCCTGACCATCTCAAACCATGAATACAGGACATACATGAAGATCCAGGTCAAGAGGTCACGCTATTGCTGCGTATACAGGTGAAGTAGCAACGCAATCCGTGATCAGCCATGAATTACAAAGGTTTTTTTTTGAAAAGAGAGTTGAGTTTTAAGCACCCCTAAACCCTTACATAAATGAAAAAAAACAAAAACAAACTCTCACAAGAGAGAGGATTCAAGCGAAAGTGAACACAATTACTATGCGTATAATAATCTTCAACTAGCATCGGCTAAAAGAAGAAACCTTTTGATTTTTTGTTTTTTTCCTTTCTCCTTTGTTAAGTATGAAAGGATTCAACCTTTGTACTTTTTATTTGCTTTCTTAGCCCTAAAGGATCTTCAAGGCAGAGACTAAAATCTTTAGTGCAAGAGTTTGGAAACTTTTTTTAGCCAAATCTCTTGCTCTTCACTAGAGGAATCTTGCTCATGTTCCTCGTTACTACTCTACTCATCTGTTGTAGTGTTGTCCTGAGTCGGTGTGTGTTCACTAGCCTTCGCACTAGCACTACGCTCGAGCATTGCGTTGCCAAGTAGCAATAGTTGTGTGCTCTGCGTTATGGCATCACTCTGGTCATCGTTTATTTTCTATTTTGCCTCAATGGCGGCCTCTGTACTGGTGACATTCCCTGTTTTTTTCTGTGATAGGCCCTGTACTCCCTTTTAAACCGGGGTGAGTCTTCAACTTGAATATATGTCTGCCCTTGACGATCGTCCAACCATCAGAGTTTTGTCTTTCTAGTGGCTGGGTCCTACCTGTACCTTGTCATACCATATGGCTTGGAGTATTAACTTCTTTGTTTTTTGAACACTGCTGTTTTGTATGGCCAAATACTGTGCAAGTATTGCATTTTACTGGAATCCATGCATACTCAACTTCAACTATTTTTTCTTATCTCCATTGATAACCACATGGATGTTTTTGGGGTAATTGGTTGTTTACATCCACCTCCACACATACCCTCGCATACGCTAATTTTGTCCTTTCTTCAGTAGTTTTGTCAAGCATGATAGGCACTCCAATAAAACTAACGATCATTTGAATACCCTCTGGATTTCATAGGAAAAAAAGAATTTTCTTTAGTGTAACCCAAATAGGTATCGAGGTTAGCACCTCGGCATCCTCGTCCATAGTAGGTGACCAGGTCCTGAGGATGAACAACCTACTTGCAATATGCAGAGGTCTCATTTCCAATACCTTACTTCTATCTTTTTCCTTCTTGAATTTGAATACAAAATTCTTATCTCCGTGTATGCTCATCTCAAACTCTTGAATTCCCCACGTCCTAATCAGACACTTTTTGATATAACCATATGCCAAACGCTTGCCCACAAAGCTGCCAATAACCAACCTTTCACATTCTTCTATCCAACTCGCAAAGTCAGCAGTCTGCACTTGTACTATTTTCCTGCCTTCAACAGTAGCTGGAGGTTCATACTTCAGTTTAGTAGAGCTCGTATGCTTGCTTTGCTTAAGCTTTGATGCTCAACTCATTCTCGCTGGTGCAACGGCAGGGTTTGTCATTGTCATTTCTTCTTCAAGTTTGCTAGGACTAGAGGATGCAACACTGGTTGCATTGTATATTTATCGTCTTTACGCAGAGCCTCTTCATTCCTTTGCGCCGCAATGGTCGTTTCTGTACTGTGTGGCACATTGGCAGCCACTGTACCATGACAACCTTGAATGCTAGCAACCTGCACTTGATTGGCTGATGCCCTTGCAGTCAGCATCCCCCCAGTTATTGGGGTTTATCATGATTTCTAGTCCTTCTGCACCTAGCGTATCTCCATTTTTTTACAGCCACTTGATATTCAGTTCCAGTCCTTTTGTACCTAAAAAGAACTCTCTTCGGTTTGGGTTTTTTTGGGTGTTAAAAAACTAAAACCGCAATCAAACCGAATGCATTCGGTTCGATTTTCTACTATATAGTTTTGATTTTGCTTTCAGTTCAATTTGTTTCAATTTAGTTATATTTGATTCAATCAATTCGGTCGGTTTTTGAAAACCAATTAACACCCCTAGTTTCTTAGAGCATCCTCGAAAACAAAAACAAAAAAAAAAGGTAGCCTTTTCCATAAATTAATATTGGGCTTTAAAACTAAAGCCCATAAAAGTCACCATATAAAAACCCAATAAGATCCATCAGAGATTCTTGTTCTTCACTCAATCACTCATCTTCTCTACACACATGAGAGGGTTTTCGTCTCAGGCCTTGAAGGCATCTCCTTTGCCAAGAAATGCAACCAGAGACACCACATACACTCGCAGAAGCCTCAGCAGGCAAAACCCCATCGAAGGAAATTCGATTACTCGAAACCCCATTTCGCCCAAAGCTCCATTAACAGGTAATTTTCCTTCACCTTCTCAAACAGTTGGGCCAGTTCAAAATCACGTCTTTTCGCTTCCAAAACATCAAAATCATGCAAAAAATCGTAAATTTCCTGTTAACTGTATCGACCATGGGTACTTTTCAAAGATACTGTCAAGAAAGGACTGGTTTTTGTTGTTAAAGCATGAGTTTAAAGGGAAGAAATTGAGTTTGAATCCACAGTTTGTGGTTACAATTTTGCAGAACCAGGAAAACCCATTGAACTCGCTTAAATTTATATCTGGGTTTCGAATATCGAGGAGAGAATCGCGAGGAATCAATCAGTTCAGAGGGTTTTAGGAAATGTTCTGTTTCGAAAAGGTCCTGTTGTGTTGTCAGTTGAGTTTCTTGAAGATATTAGGGGCTCTGGGTATCAGTTTACAGAGGAAGTTATTTGTGTTTTAATTGGTAGTTGGGGGAGATTAGGACTGGCTAAGTACTGCATTGAGGTTTTTGGGCAGATTTCGTTTTTGGGTTTATGGCCGAATACTCGATTGTATAATGCGGTTATTGATGCTTTGGTGAAATCGAATTCGCTTGATTTAGCTTACTTTAAATTCCAACAAATGCCAGCAGATAATTGTGTACCTGATAGGTTCACTTACAACATTCTCATCCATGGGGTGTGTAAAATTGGTATTGTGGATGAAGCACTTAGGCTATTGAAACAGATGAAGAGCTCCGGGTGTCCACCTAATGTGTTCACATATACGATTTTGGTTGATGGATTTTGCAATGCAAAGAGGGTGGATGAAGCTGTTGAAGTTTTTGAAAGGATGAGGAAAAGGAATGTGGATCCGAATGAATCCACCTATCGGTCATTGGTTCATGGGGTGTTTCGATGTTTAGATCCTGGTAAGGCATTTGAGATGTTATTCAGATTTGTAGAAAGAGAACCCAAATTATCTAAACACGCTTGTGAGACCATATTGTATTGTCTTTCGAAGAATTCAATGCCAGGAGAGGCTGCAGAATTTTTTAGGATGGTTGAGAAAAAGGGCTACTTTCCAGACAGTTCTACATTTAATATCTTGATGGCCAGCCTTATAAAGGGTTTGAATCTGAATGAGGCATGCAAAATATTTGATGATTTTACCAGGCGAGGCGGGAACCCAGGGTTTAATGCATATCTTGCTCTGGTCAAGGCTTCTTTCAAAGCTGGACAGGTTAAAGAAGGTAGCCGATATGTTAATAAGATGGTCTCTAATGGGCTTCTGCCAAATGTGTTTTCATATAATATGTTGGTTGATTGCTTTTGTGAAGCTCAAATGACGGAAAGAGCATTTGAGACTTTAAGGGAGATGCATCAAAGAGGTGTAGCTCCTAACCTCGTTACTTTCAATACCCTTATTAATGTTATTCCAAGACCGGGAACATGGCTAAGGTGCGTGAGTTGTTGAAGATGCTCTTGAGCATGGATTCAATCCAGATATCTTCACGTTTAGTTCAGTTTGTCGATGGTCTTTGTCGGTGTCACAAGTTGGATGATGCTTTTGATTGTCTCAACGAAATGGCTGAATGGGGTGTTACTCCAAACACCATCACATACAATATTTTGATCCGGTCTCTTTGTGTTATTGGCAGTGTCGGTAAAGCCATGAAGTTGTTAAAAAAGATGAAATCTGATGGTGCCAGCCCAGATATATTTTCTTTCAATGCTCTTATTCTAAGCCTTTGTAGGATGAAAAAGATCGACGATGCCCAGAAGCTTCTTGATTCCATGATGATACTGGGATTGACTCCTGACAATCATACATATAGTGCTTTTATCAAGAGCTTGTGTGAATCAGGGAGAATCGACGAGGCCAAGGAGCTGTTCCTCACAATGGAAGACAATGGATGTACCCCAGATTCTTATTCATACGACTTAATTGTAAAGTATCTAAACTGTTCAGGGCACTCGCAGGAGACACGGCTTTTAGGAATGAAGTTTAAAGAGAATAAAACGTTTACGAACTCCACTACTCGTTTGTGAATGGGCATTTATCTGATGGATTGAGTTGGTCCACGCCGCTACTTGGCCTACATCATTTGTTGAAACAAGTGAAATGTAACTCAACCAGAATATCTGGCTTCTCATTTGGCGATTTACACCACGATACATTATAAAGAGTGTTTGGTGACAGTAAGCTGCTAAAGAAATTGGTTGTCTCTGATCTGTCAGGCTTCAAAATCTTCAGGGTCTTGAAACTGATGAAGATGTCTCCACAGCCAAAAGCCTCAAAGGACATATCTGATCATATCATTGGCATTGGAAGTGGGTATGTATTGACAAATTTCTCTTCTTATAGTCATAAACTGAGGTGGACTCCTGAAATAAATTTGATTGGATGCATTTGGATTAACCCTGCAACTTTCCTTATATGAAAAATTCATTAACATGTCTCTTTTTGCTGTTCTCTCATTTTTCTTGGAAAAATAATTATTTTGTCATGTTCAACTTGTGTATCGTATAACATGGATATTTGTTCCATAACCACATTTTTCTAGCTTTGATCAATTTTAAAAAAGTTTCTAATGACATAGACTATTGGTGGTTAGAGTGCTTGTTTTACTCGCTATTTTGCTCAATATGAGCTGCTTTTAAATTATTATCGATATCAGTGTCAGATTTTTATCAGATTTTCTTGTTTTGGATTTTTTTTTTTTTTTTTAAAGAATGCTCTGAACTTACTACTCCTCTTACATTGTTTTCAAGGTTGTAGAGTCTCTTTGTTGTATTTGCCTCTAATCTTATTTGTGAACCAGCTCACCTTCCTTGATTCTTGTTTCCATTAAAATTCTGATGCATTTAGTTCAATGGAAGTAATCGCACCTCTCTTCTGCCAAGCACCAAGACATCTTGGTTTTTGCATGAGGGGTTGATAAGCACAATTAAAAAGGTGGAGAAGGAGGTTAGAGTTTCATCTACAGCCTCACTTTCTTATCTCCTCTCTTCCACTCCTTTATTCCCCTGGAATCAGATTCCAACATCCAAACACACCCATCTTTAGTTCTGAATAACCCATAGTTTAATTAAAATTTGCGTTATGTGATGAAAAGTATGTGAAACTCTTTGTTTAATGTGCCTGGTGTCACCTCGAGTTATTGTATTTGATTGGATGCTTCTAAATACTCTTAATATTCTCAGGATATGGAAGAATGGGGTAAGAATAGCAGCAATAACAGTGATGCTAGAAAGGATTTTGACCACACCGATAGCAAGGTTGTGACCAGTATCAAACATTTTTCTCAAGTCAAGGTTTTAGCTCGTCAGCTGGTAAAATTAATAACTCAATTCTTTGCTTGGCTTTTTTTTTTTTTAATTTCCATTTTCTTTTCAGTTCACTCGCCAATTGGTATTCTTCTCCAAACAACATTCTCTTATATGTTTCAGGCAGCCAACAGTGCCTACCCTAAGACTGAGCAAGGAGTCAATGGAACCTGTCAAAGAGAGATGTTTCAAGTGTTGCAAACTGCGATGAGTGGTATTCGATTCCTTCGCCCTTACCACAACCATTGTTGAAGAATGGGTAGGAAGTTTCAACATTGAAGATCAGACAAGCACAAATCCTTAATATGAAGGATTTCTTCTTGGGTCGAGCAAACAAAAGTATGAATCCTCATCTAGTCATTTTTACGATCCTTGTCTGTGAAACTGATTCATCAATTGGAAAATTTTAAACCCTGTTTAGAAGCCATGAATTGGACAAGAACTCTAGTCTATAGCTAGTAAGTGCTTGGATTTGAGATGCAGACAGATTCATTGGTGGGGTTGTCAAAGATGGGCAAAAATGGTGCAAAGAAAATAGTATTTGGTTGAGGAGGTCTATACTTTAAATTCAGGATGGGGAAGCATGGGAAATGAGATGGTACATGAGCTTGTAGATAACGACAGTACTCTGTAAGGTAAGTGGACTGAGTTTTATGAAGCTGAAGATTGTTTTCTTTTCCATCTCTCATGCTTAGTGGTTGATCAAATCTAACTTGAACCTATCATTTGAGCAACAGATCAGTATAAAATCTTGTGTAAAATTTTGATCGATGATTAACATGTGTCCTATTGAGATGAAAGGTTAGTAGTTCTATCAAATCTGACTAATAATAGTATTTGTTCATTGTATTATGTCAGGAAATCTGATAGTGTTTATTGACCCATTCATATATGATCGTGTTGATTTGAACAGTTTAATCCAGTTTGAATGGATATGATCTGTTCATTAGAACTGCAAAGCTTAGAAATGATAGTAATATTCGGACATTTAACTGGTCAACTACGATGATTTTAAGCCATATGAAATGCATTAAAGCCAGTGGTCATCACCACCTTTTGAACCATGATTGTAGTTGCCAGAATTGTAAGTTGATTGCATTAGATGCATTTTTTCTTCAATCACTCTAACACCAATTTTCATTCAATGTTACAGGTTGTGGCTAATGAGTTGGGTGCAAACCCCATACCATAGGTGGTTGCAGGAAAGGTCGATATGAGCCCTATGAGTTATGCCAAAGGTACCTAATCAATGTAGTGTAGGATGAGTGGAAATGTAGAGAAAGTTTCTGCTGCTTTGAAATGAAAGAGTTGTGTATATGAACTAGAACCTTCCTTTGATGATGTTAATTTTACCAAGTTCTATTTCGCGATGACTACTCACAAAAATAATGTGTTTCGGATGGATCTTATAGCAATAATGTAGGCGCAATAAATAATGTGTTTCGGATAGATCTTATAGCAATAATGTAGGCACAATTTTCTGGTAACCGCATTGTTTCTTGTTCAGTGTCTAAATCAAGGAAGTGACAAAATAATGCTTCGCTGAAATTTTGACAATGCAGAAACAAGTGGAAGGTCCAAATTGTTTCACATGTCCTCATCCAGGTAGAAAATATCACAGAGACATGAATGTGACTGTTATCAACATCTTCTAGCTTGTATATATTGTTAATGTCAGACAAGTGATGTAGCAAGTGTTTCACAACTTCTACGGTAAAACAAATACTACTATGTTAAAGAAGTTTCATGACTTCAAGCCAACCAAATGAAGATGAACACAAATAGAAGCATTTGGCTTTGTATAATCACACTATAAACTCTTCATTTCATTGACACTTATTCCTCTCTTTGGATGATTCTTCCCATTTCGTACTACAAACAAGAAGTACTTGGGAGAACTAATGTATAAAGAATCATAGGCATTGGGAGATGCCTACACTGTTGCCAAAATAGTATTCACTGTAAATTGAACATGGTGTAAAATCCCATGAGTACTAGCCGAGCAGGGAACAAAAGCACGACGAGAATGTGAACATGCTGCGATGCAACAAGTCGACTAAACCGCTTTAGCGATTTCCCACCAGTATGAAGGATGCCAAATAATCTCATCTGATGCTGAGTTAGATTACTTGATACCATCTCTTGCCTGCCGATATTGATACCAGTATGATGTGTTCTTTGTGGAACAATGAGAGGCCACCACATACGGCGTCTCTGCTCCCTCTGAGCCTTCCTAATACGGTTGAGTTCCTGACGAATCACACCACGCACTGATCTTAGGTAGGCTTTCATGTCGTGATCCCTATACATTGCACCACCAGAGCCATATGAGGACCTGTCACTCAGGATTTCGAGTGGGTGAGGTGAGTTTAAGAACACGGACTTTGCAGCTTGGAGTAGCTTCTCCGGATCCCTCATGTCTGACATGGGAGAGCTTAGACAGTACAGGCCATTACCAGAGGGGAGGAGGTCATGATGTGGGGAAATTTTCTCATCTGGTTGTAGGATCAGAATCTCCCCCGTATGACCATATAGAAATTTCTGTCAAAAGAAATTATCAATACATCATCATATTAGCTGTTTTCCATGATGTCTCAATTCATAGAGTTTTACAAGCTAGGGCAAAGAACACACGGAAAATTATATATACCTGATTCTTGAGACAGGGATGATTCCTAAAGTTGCCATTGACAGCCTTAAGAATATCAATTACATGATCAGGGTATTTGCAAGAAAATGTTCTCGGAACAATATCTCGGTGCATGGTAATGGCTTGGACATGATTTCGAGGAAGCCCCAGTCTATGAAGCAGCTGATCACCTCCACACATGATGCTTGGTGCACCAAATGTTATAACAGGAAGCAAGGTAGACAGGGGAACTTCATGCCGTATCACTAACATGAGATTTACAAGCAATGACAAGCTTCCTCCTAAAGAATGACCTGTGAAACGAAATTTTGCAGAATCACCATGGGACTTCAGATGAAGCCTGATTTCTGGCAACATCTGCTCATAGATCCCTTTGGCAGCCTCATAGATACCTCTATGCACAAGTACATCTAATCCCTGAAGGAGGAGAAAAAGGATTGTTAGTTTGTTAGATTTACAAATTCAAGTAGACTCAGAATGATTACAATTAACCACTTCCCAAAAACAAGTAAACAACTACTTCACAACAAGGAAATTAAGGCAGTGCCAACAATGTATATGATGATAATTGCAAACTGCATGAAGAAGTATTTACCTCAAACTGGATGGGCTCAAAGAGTAGATTTGCTTGCCAAGAAGAAATCGTCTCTGAACCCTACACACGAAAATATTGAAAATCACAGTTCAGTATTTAAGCTAACAGCATGTTACATCCGAAGTATCAAAATCTTACATAATGAGATAATTTGTAACTGATATATCTAGTTGGGACAAGTTTTTTTAAACCTTAACCATCGAATTCAGTGATTTTAATTTGTAATGAAGTTTTTAGCATCCATTACTGTGATGGGAGTAACAATATTTTCTCCACTCTTATAGTAAAATATGCGAGTTCTGAATTTCAACATTATTTTCTTACCTGAATTACGAAGAATCTTGTCCTAGTCTGATCATCATCACATACGTACCACTCACAAGGTGATGAGTGTACGGAGTTCAAATCCTTTACTACGGCTTGCTTCATTTCCTCTTTTGCAGCAATAACTGCTGTCAAAGAATTGGTAGTGGCCACAAAAGAAGCCACCTCTGAGCTAGTTAACTCAGCACTCTCATTGGCTCCATCACCTCCTTCTGTTGATTCTTCTGTTGGCTTACCCTTCATCGAATTAAAGGGAAAAATGTTCCTAGTAGTAGATTGCACATAGGAAGCGGCTGCAGCAGCTATTCGATAAGCTGTAAAAGCACTGATTTGACTCTCACTCTTCTTGTAATTATGTTCCACCACTTCATTTGCCGCCTCTGACTTCTCACCTGTTTCTTGAGATTGTTCTGGGGTTTGATCTTTCTCAGCATTCACTCCCTGTGCTTTCTTCTCCAATGAAGATGTTACAAACCGCAAACCTTGATACTGTAACAAATGTTCTGGCTGAAATAAAAACCATAAAAGCACATGAAGATCAGACATTGAAAAGCATAATTAGGAAGGTGATTAGGTTAATCTGAGATTTCTAACAACAGTCAGTCAAGCATAAGCCTCTTAGATTGAAAATACACATAGTAAACTGTGTATTAGTTGAACTCCTGGATACTACAACACATAAACACAAAGTAATCAACAAATTATTTTTAGTTACAAATACCCATTGACAAAAACCTTCAAGACGCCAATGGTGTTATGGTCGAGTGGTTAGGGCTGTGTGGGTTTATCCCCATGTCCTAGGTTCGAGAACCACCGGCGGCATGATTACTTTCCTTTGGTGTTGACCTTTAGGTCACACCTTATTGATAGGTTATGGGGTCCTATAAAAACCAAATAATTTCAAATAGCTACTATGGAAATAGCTTGATCTGAAATTTCAAATAGAAAAGTTTCTCTACAAAAATCAAAATTTGGGCTGTGGTTTCATGATCTGCCTTGTATATATTTCTCCAGAAGAAAATTGCAAATGGTTATGCATACTAATTTCCCCAAATGAAGATGTTTGGCTTGATCTGAGATTTTGATCACAAACCCATAAAGCAAATCCTCTCAAAATCAAAACCTTCTCACAAAAATCAAAACTTTAACATAGATTCCTTTATTTACTATCTATATATACTCCTCCAGATCAAATTCACAGAAATTACTCAAAAATTTTGTAAATGGGGGCACCTTGATACTGAGTATGTTATAAGCCAAATTCCCCAAATACGACATTTGAGCATACAGCCTAGCTTCAGAAAGCGAAACCCTCCGAAGCAATCTCGAAAACGAGTCTCTATCAAACTCCTCCATCTCTTCCCTACTAATAGAATCTTCAGATTGCTCCTCTTCACAAGAACAATTCCTCTTCACCTCCTCCTCCTTCTCCTCTTCCTCCACCACATCCCCCTCCCCATTCCCTTCACTTTTCTGCTTCCACAGCGACCTAATTCGCAAAATCTTCAAAACCCAACTCCCCCCTCTCTGCTTCTCCGACCCCATCGGCTCGTTCTCGTCTCCTTCCTCTCCAGTCTCCCCTGCCTCCTCTGTCTCCGCCTCATCCATCCCATCCTCCAAAAGAGCAATTTCGTCATTCCCTTTCTCCCTCCCTCTCAACAGAGATCTCAAAGGATCTGAAATCGAAAACCTTGACCCTGCAACAGAGTTTTCCAAAGAAACCAAGTTTGGGGTGCTCGCAGAACGCCCCAAGGCGCTAACTTGCGACGGAGGTTTACGCGAGTCGGCTCCCCCACTGATGGAAATCGCCGGTGAGAGCCGTTGGATCCCTGTTTTCAAACAGAAACCTTCCATTCCCCTCTCTCTCTGTTTCGTCTTCCTCTGTTTTTGTAAAGATGGTGGCGCAGCTGGGGGGGGGAGTGAGTGCAAACGTGCGCTGTGGGGGCGTACGGAGGTGAGCTGCGCCACAATGTCGACAGAAAGAGGAGAGTTTGGTCTGTGAAGACGTATAGAGAAGTTGTTGCTTGTTGTAGGGGAAAGTTTCTCTGTCTTTCAAACTCCCAACTATTTCGGAGCTTTTAAAGACGAAATGAAATTTGGGATAGTGAAGTACTGTGTCATTTATTAGTCACCTACAACGCCGGCTAATAGTAACACGTCTCCGTCCGAAATGTCTCGAAGTTATAATAATGTGGAATTCTAAATGTCGAGGAAACGAGCAATGTTTCCTCGCTCTCTAGCCTCACTCTTTAATAATATAATGGAGTAATTTTAGCCGGCTCGAATAACCAGTCAACTTGACTGGTGGGGGCAAATTTATATTTTTGCTCACTCTTTAAACACCTGAAAAGTGTTTAAGGAGGGGGAGGGGCAAACATACAGTTTAGCCCCTCCAGACAGTCAATCAAGTCGGTTTTCCCAAGCCATTAAGAATTTCTGATTATAATGTGATGGTCTCGGTGGTTTGGTTGAGTCGCTATGCATTGCGATGATATAAAAAATTATTAAATGGCAAATATCAAAAAAAATATCTTTTGCTTGTAAACTTGAAGAGGTTAAGAGACGGTAATTGGCAGCGAAGAAGTGACGATGCATAAAGCAGATTAGATCAATCTCATGAAGATATACTCACTCTAGTCTGGGCCCACAACATTTCGTGCCTTACTGGAAGTTTCTGAGAGGGACACGTCATTGGTCGTATCAACAGAAAGTGACAGTCGAAGTATCGAAAACGCAAAGAGTACTGAAAACTGAAATCTACTAGCCAGGTTTTATGAATGATGGACCAGACACTTGATGGGGGCTCATTTTGAAGGTCCAATAGAAGGCCCATCAATTCATTCTACTCTACCTCCACACCCAACCCATAAAGTGGTCACACACAAACTAGCCGGTTATGAACACATTACACCAAATTAATGTATACATACCATGTTAGGAAATGAGTAAGTTTGGTTTCCACCAATACTACCCAACTCAAATCTAGGGTTTTCATTTTCAATATTGGTGGCTTGGTTGTTCTAATTTAATCTTACCCTAAACTAAACTAAAGGCGTCACGTGTGTAGCGAATGTGTATTTTTAAGTTGGGTAACCAATATTATCGGCAACACGAGACGCTTTCTGGGGGTGCAATTTTTTATTTTTATTAATTTTTACGATATTTTTAGGGGATGTAACATGTGTTCATGACACGATAACACACATGGAGATGATTAAATTATGTTTAGTAGGTAGGTCCATTAACCTAAACTTGAGAGTGGTTACTATAGTCTTTATGATTTAATATCAGTGTGAGTTTAGCTTGTAATCTGGATCAAATCTAGAATATATAACTCCCCTTTCCTAAATGAATGGAGAAATGTGTAAGTGTTCAACTCAAATTTTTTGTTTCTGTTTTGTTCTCTTATGTTCTTAATAATTACATGTGAAGCCATATACCAATGAATAGAGTCAAGGGTATTTTTGTTTTTTAATAAAAAATATTATCACACATTTGTCTTAAACTTAATTTTTGAATTCCGATAATGTCCTCTCGACCTTACGATATTTTCAAAAACAAATCAAAAGTAGTAAAAATGACAAAGGGTGTTTGTGTCATTTTAAATTACACATGTATCATTTTACCCTCCCAAATTTAGATTATTTATTATAAAAAAAACTCATCTCTCTCAAATATTGTTAATTATACCTAAGTCTATAACATCATTTATTCAAAGATTTGAATTATTTGTAAACTATACACAGACCTTTAAAATTATAAATAATTATTTTATTTAAAATTTTATAATAAAAAAATACTGAATATTCGCACACATACGCAGCGTCACCACTCTAATAATTATATAGTTTGGGAAAGTGCATGGTCCTTTCCTCATTTTATGTAGACTAAGGGGGGTGTATTGTATATGGATTCTTATGGAATTGATAAATAATTTGAAATGTCCACGGACTCTTTAAATTATCCACAGACTCTTTAAGTTGTCCACGGACTTCTGCTGATTTCTTAAATCCATAGACTTTTGCTACATACTTTCTAGAGATTTATGAAAATCCACAGACTTTATATGAACGACTTTTACAGATTTCTAATTATTTGCAAGATAAAAAAAGAAGTTGGTAAATAGTGATGAAACAAAAAAACGTCCGCATATAATTAACAAAAGTGAGAGATACATGTGCTAAAAAAATAGCCCTTTCAATCCCAAACTTATGCGTTCTATCATCTACATATGGTTCCCTTCCAATGATATTTTAAATATTTGTATGTTGATTTATCAAACTCTACTATTAATTTCCCACAACTATTGTTGAATCTAATGATGGTCATCAACAGTTCATACTATCAATTTTTCGTTCATTATGTGAGGTGAAATTAGAGACCCCAAACATGAAAAATTGAAGATTTTTATTCAAACACTGAAGATTAGTAAAATTCATAGAAAATAGAGAAATGGGTATTGTTACCTTCCATTGGAAATCTCATTTTTCTCAAAGAACCCAAAGAAGGGACCTTGATTAGCTTCCTCAAGCTTATTTTGACGAAAGTAATCTTGAAGCTCCTTAGCCATTTTCCTCTGCAATTCAACAGTCACCAATGAATTACTCTGCTCCACCACACTTGAAGCTGGCTTGGATGGAGATGGAGATGGAGGAGAAGGGGAAGGAACAGGCTTGAGAGTGGGTGAAGGGGGTTGTCTTAGAGAAGGAGCACTGGGTCTTCAAAGAGGTCCTTCGGCATTGGAGCTCCTTATAGTGATGAACTTGTATGAAGAAGAAGATGAAGAGGAAGGGATGGAAGAAGAGTTGGAGGAAGAAGATGATGAAGAAGTGTGAGAACGGAGTTTGTAGCAAGGGAGTGAAGAAGCTAAAGACATCTCTGTCAGCTCAGCACAGCTCTAGTTTTGTTAGGATTGTAGGAATTTCGGCAGAGAGAATGAGAAGATGAGGAAGAAGAGTAGTCCTTTTTTGTGTTATCATAGATGGAACCAAAAAATATTTAAAATATCATTGAAATCTTTGATATGGAGGTTGGCAAATTATTGAATTTTGTTATTTATACTTAACACAACAAAGTCCATGATTTTCTAAATCCATAAATATGAATGATATTTTGAATACCCTAAAACTTTTGTGGACTTTCTGAAATCCATATTGAATACCCCTAGACTTTGTGGATTTCAGAAATACTTTTTAAAATCCTGATTGAATACCCCTAGACTTTTGTGGACTTTTTAAAATCCAAATTGAATACACTTGGATTTTCAGAATCCATGGAATTTATTAAATTGCCCACAAAATCCAGATACAATACACCCCCCTAAAGAGACAACACGAGTCTTGTAACTTTGAGTTCGGGTGTACTAAATACTAATTAACAGAGGCTAATCCTTGAAACAAGGTAATGAAAAACACAGTTCTTGACTTCTTATTTTCAATGGAAGTGTCTAGGGTGGGCAAAAATCGATTTAAATTCGGTTAATCGACCGAACCGATTTTTAGTAGAAAGAAAATAATTTAAACCGAACCGAACCGATTATAAACGGTTCAAAATCAGTTTACGGTTTTGAACCGACCGATTAATTAAATATATATAAATAACTAAATAAAAAGTAGGTGTCAATACTTGATTAGTGCAACAAATGCATTGCAATACACCCTGTTGCACTAAATCACCCCATTCTCTCAAAGTTTTCAATTTTAGGCTAAAAATTAAGTCTATAAAAAAATTGGACATGTTTTAATGAAAGTCTTTCAAATGCTTGAGCCTGAAATTTCGGTCCAACCGAACCGAACAGATCCAAAATTCGGTTCAACCGAATTCATCGGTTTACAAATACAAAGTTCGGTTTCGATTTGGGTTTTGGACAAACCGAATTAAATCGGTTTGGGGCTCAAAACCGAACCGAACCGACATTGCCCACCCCTAGAAGTGTCCAAGTTGAAATCCAATTTAATTCACTTCTTAATACGACTGTCAATTTACTGGGTTTTCTCCTTTTGTTAATATGTTGCTTTCTCCTTTCGTTGTTGGATTGAATTTTTTTTGCGTTGCTATTCATCTTATATATTATTTGACTTTATTGAGTAAGTCCCTTAATTGTAACTTAGTTAGTTGGACATTCACTGTTATTATGAGAGGTATTGGGTTCGAGACTCACCAATAATCTCCCTATGAGATGGAGGCACGATGAGAATATTAAATAGCAATAATATTAATTATATACCTTCAATCGTGAAGCCCTTCTGGGACATTTTTTATTTTAAAGTTTTCACCTTTTATCTCCAATTTTCATTTTTTATTTTTAAAGTTTTCACTTTGGCCACCCTTTTATTTCATAATAAAGCATAAAACAATAATTCAACTTTGATTTTCTTCATGCCTTACGAGTTACGTTTGTTTTGTTTACACTCTTTCTCATTTTGTTAATATGTTGTTTTCTCCTTTCATTATTGGATTGAATTTTTTTAGTGTTACTATTCATCTTATATACCATTTGATTCAATCAAGTAAGTTTATCAATTATAGCTCAGTTACTTAGACATTCATTATTATTGTGAGAGATTTCGGGTTCGAGACTCACCAATAATTTTCATGCGAGATGGAGGCGACGAAGATATTAAGTGACAATAATATTAATGAAAATTCTATACCTTCAGTCATGAAGCCCCTTCTGGATGGATTACTAAATAAAAAAAGGTCGACAATGTATGATAGTCTTTTTTTTTAGCCCTTTTCCTCGCTCCTTCCCTCGCTCCCTAAAATTTTCGCTTTTATTTTAGGCTGCTAATATTAAAATTTTCATCCTCTGAGCTACTCCACTTTGCTCTCTTGCATAATCTTATCTCGCAGTGTAACTTGTTCAAGGTCGGAAGAAATAACTTTTAGAAAATGTTGATGATTGTTTTGACCAATTGATCTCCAAGAGCCCTTCGATTGCTTGATGTTAATTGCTCGATTGTGAATGTTTTATTTTTATTTGTTTATTCTATTTTTTTTTTTTTTTCGTATAGATAGAATCTAGGTATAGTTTACTTGGAGAGTAATCAGGGACTACTCGCCTAGTACTCGATTATGTCCCTTTGAAGTGTTTTAAAAAACGGGACTTGGTCTCAATTATTAGGTTTGCATTACGTGTTTTAAAAACGGGACTTAGTCTCATTACTAGGTTTGCATTATTCGTCGAGTAATAAAAAAACCTGACCGAGTAATCGAGTTCAACTCAGTAGGTCAATTTTTTTTTTCCCCCATTTTTTTCTTTAGGTTGTATTATATAGTAAGCTAATTGCATTTGAAAATTTTGAGATGATTGCAATAATTTAGCTAGCACAATTATATTTGACGATGATGATGTTCATTTAAATTAAATGAGTATTTAAATATTGAATTTCTTAATATTATGTTAATTAAGTGTTCATAGGTGCAGATATTTAATATTTTTGTTGGGATTTTAATCATCCAAATTTTGCAGATTACTTCCCGAGTATTTGGTAAACTTGCTCCTCAACCAAGTCGTTAAGCATGAACTAGCACATTCAAATCCCTACGATTAGCAAACTGAAATATTATTTAATGGTAACATGGAAATAAAACTACCAAGATCATTTGTGGTTACTTAGATCATTTGTAGTTGTTGTTGTCTACTACTAGAAATTGTTAAATGAAAACGCCCTCCTTCTCAAATTAGAAAGTCCATTTCTCATTTGTACTTGGAAACTTGAGTGGCAAGAATCCATTTCGCATTTGGCCCGAGGGATAGCAATCCATTTCCCATTTTGGAGGTAAAAGTAAAACTTCCACTTATCGACATCTCTAATTGTAGCTAATTTCTATGATAAGGTTCGGGGATCCTCATAGCCCCAAGTTGCCTTTTTTATGATAAGGTTTGGGGATCCTCTGAACCCCAAGTTGCCTTTAAAAAAAAAAAAAAAAAAAACAAGACATTGTTTTGGTCGATAATATTAGTGGTGCTTATAAGGGTTTTGGGGTGTGGTTAGAGTCAGAGAACCTAAACAATTATTTCCCTCTCTTTTTCTTCTGTAAAACTAGTGTTAGGGTTTTGGTGGCTATTTCAGCTTTTTCAGCCTCATAAAAAACCTTCATTTCTTCAATCCACAGTCCACACAGCCAATCAATAATCTCTCAAAAAGGTTGAATTTTTACCCACATTTCTCTATTGGTTAATCGAATTGTTGTTCATTCTCATCCAATTCTTGAAACATATTGGGATTTGAACACATTTGAGTATCTAGTATGCACAATTCGACATCTGGGGCTGCTTCAAAGATGAAAGTGGGATTGACACAGCCGTCAGAGGCTTCAGTCAAGAGGAAGAGAGGGGTGTTTCAGAAAGATTGTAAGAAAAAAGTTCACTTTTTTTCTTGAGATTTTTTTTGTGAGGTGGTTTAGTGAAGTTTGCTGATTTTTTTTTTTTTTTTTTGATGTTTTAGTGCAGCATATGATGTATGGTTTCGGAGACGACGCCAATGTACGTTGGCAATCACCATTGTTTTGCTATTGTTTTTGTTGAGTGTGTTGTGGATCCAGGATTTTTATTAATTGTGAATGTGCTATTGTGAATGTGCTATTGTTGCTATTGTTTCAAGTATGAGTGTTAAGTTTGTTTCCGAAAATGTGGATTACTTAGAAAATGAGAAATTATTTTTATGCTACAATATGGATTATGTGTAAGGTTTTCCTCTATTGAAGAAATAGTTCGATTTAATAGGGAAGCAAGATGTCGTATGTACAATAGATTGTGTAGTTTCAGTGACATTAGTTAGAAATAGAAACCTTGTCTAACCCCAGCTAGGAGAAAACATAGTGAATTTTTGGGATGAAATAAGATTAGTCTTTGCATTTCATAGATTCACGAATAGTTTGAATTTCATGAAGCATTATGGTTCCTTGATGAAAATGAAAACCACATTCATGATTTAAGATTTGGCAGGAATTCGCAAATTCATTTACTCTTTTATGTAAGATCTTTGTTCTGTTTCGTTCCTTCTTGGACTAAAATACAAGTTTGGTTCTGGATGACAGGTTCTTCTTTGGTGCAACACTAACTATTTTCTGGACTTGTGTGCTACTTCTGCAGCCACTTCCAGAAACTGTTGCGCTTGTGGAAGATATTGCTGTTGAATATGTCACTGATTTGGTGAGTTTGATTTAACTATTTCTCCTTCTTGCGATGCTTGCCTCTTTTTTTTCCCAAGTTGATTGCATCTGCAAATATTAGAAAGCACAACAATTTAAAATAGTGTAATTTACTTTACATGCATGTAATTATCTTTTGAGCATCCTATTACTTGCATTATAGTCTTAGTCATCTCATGAATCTCTCCAGGTACATAAGGCTCAAGATGTTGCATCAAAACGAGGGAAGCTTTTGACTGAGGACTTCTTATATCTGATCCGCAAGGTATATCTTATGCAACTTCTATAACTTCGTTAGAACTTTTCAAGTTAAATTGGGTGGTTCTAGAAAGTAGGACATTGGTGTTGCATATTATCGCACAACTGTGCAACTCCTAGGTATTGATCGATATTAGATAAGAAACCTCGTAATTTAATCATCAAAGTCGTATTCCTCCTCAAAATGAAAATAAAATAAAATTATATAGAAGTTTAAATGTAGATGACTTCTCATTTAGGCATCGAGAAAAGAAGGCCATGTTAGATGACCCTCTTAATGAACAACAACATAGCAGAGGTATCCTTGTTCCAGAATCAGTATAACTGTCTTACACACTTTCTACCTCTTTGACCTGCCTATGACTAAACCACATCTATAAAGGCCAGTCCTTTGTTTGAAGGCCGGTCCTTTGTTTGAATTCTATGCGGTCATACGTCCTGCCTTCCCTCTCAAGCTCTTTGTCATTCCAAATCCTATCACCCTGGGAATACACTCATCTGGTGGCTACGGTATAATCATCAATTAGCTTAGGCATTATCCGCCAACTTGTAGTTGCATTTAGTAGAAATGAGATGATCACACCATAACTTGTGCACAATCACTTCACTACTTGAAAACAAAATTTAGTAGTTTTCCATTTGACTAATGCACTACATTTGCTGCTTTGCTGATTTTTTCTTCTTCAAGATTGAAGTGTCGGTTTATTCACTTCTCTTGGCATATACAGGATATGCCAAAACTTCACCGATCTACTGAACTGTTGTCCATGAATGAGGAACTGAAGCAAGCAAGGAAGGCTTTTGAAGTAGATGAAGAGAAGCTAGCCACAACAGATTGATATGGTAGAGTTGGATCTTGTTGCCTTTACTTGGACTCACATCGGTCGTTCTTAAAAGCCATAGAGCTGCAGTGAGCGTTCCAGAGAGGGGACCGTTGTCTCTGCTTGAGTGCTCCAAGACTATTCTCGTCTCCAGATATTTCACTGAAATGAGAGAACGTTTTATTGTGCAACTGAAGATTTGCATCATCATTCTTTTGTTTACTAATTATATTACAATTTTGAGATGTGATGAAATTACCAGGAAAATATCTGTTGATTTAAAGTTTTCGGTCTTGTAATATTGCATTGTAATAATTCCATGAGCTATAATTGAATATTTATGAAATATGCAATTCAAAGTAAGTTAAATAAAATCGTTTCGTGTTTTTAGAACTTGCTTCCTGCTTCAAACTAGAACTCTTGCAAATAAAGCAAGCACGGGACTTTACTAACTGGTAATCTCTCACTCATCCGTTGGAACTATAAAATCTTACATTCCACGGTGAAGAGGCCGAGCATTCTGGCACTGTGATGGGAGCAAAGGCAAAAGAATACTATCCTTCCTTGTCACCCAAATCTTGTGCTCTATCAACATGAACACTGCAGCCTCAGCTTTAGATTTATCATAAAGTTGATTAGTAGACACGGATGTCAGTCCAAACCTTCCAAATGAAGCAGACTGGATGACTCGAGAGTCGTGACAATTCAGTGAGCTAAAACTGCTTGAAACTTTTTTTGTTGGATGTCGAAACAAAATGTAATTTTTTCATCTTTAAACCAACGAAGAGATTCATTTGAATTAAGTGGTAATTGGCAATATTGATGTAATTAGAATATCCTCAAAAACTCTTAGGTGATTTCATGTTTGTTACCATTTCAGAGAACAACAAATATACATCTGAAACCTGTTCAGCTATGATCAGACTGCTTGTACATGAGATATTTTGACTCCAGGCAAAATATGGAACTTGTACAAAGCAAGCCTCCTTGCGAGTGAAACGGAATGATTAGTAATTTCCAGCTTTACGATCAAACACGTCACTTTTTGGATGTACCAAAACCTCCAAATCCCATCAGGGCTGCGACATCAGGGTCTCCTTCTACCTCTTCCTCTGCAGCCTTCTCCCTCTGAGACCAGAGATGCATAAATTAGCATTCAACTATCATGAACAATGGCAGTAAAAAGTGATTTTATTTGATCTGTGGCTGTGAGGTGAACCATATAATATAGAGAATAGGAAATTGCACAAAGAGAAGTAACATGGTCGAAACATGCACAAGAACCCCTTCAAGTCCCTACTAGCATCGAAGTTCCAGGATTTGTGCACAATAACACAATCTGATAATGAATTTCAAAATTTTAGACTGAAGATGGGTGAGTAACAAAGTTTTCTAGTGTAGTTTTTCAGGTTCTAGCCATGTCTTCATATAGGCAGGAATTCACTGGTGAACCAAGCAGGCCGAACTGACAAATTTGCCTAGGAAAACAAGGCAGGCCTTGTCCCATGCAGTGCTGCATACATAGGCGGCGGCGAGCACTAGGCGAAGCCCAACTGCCACATCCACAAGAAATCCTAATCGACATGAAATCAATCCACGCATAATAACAGCTGACTTCCACAAGAAACGATAAATTGCACAATTACCATAATAGGAAAACAAAAATGCAAGACAATTCTAATATTTCACAAACGGGAAGAAGCTAACGTCGAATACTCGTGGATCTAATTCGATCAAAATTTAACTAACCCAGAGACATAATTCTGCCTAAACAAAACAATTTGCTATCTATTCTATTACAATAGAATAAAATAATCTCCTTAGAATATAAATGAACTCTCAGTGTGCAACTCCTCAACAACGTCTGCTTTTCACGAAACAAACTCTTATAATCTCGTGTTGAAATGCACGTTGGAGGGAAATCTTACCTAGCAGGAGATTATTGCTGAGGAGTTGCGCACTGAGAGTTCATTTATATTCTTAGGTGATTATTTTATTCTATTGTAATAGAACAGATAGCAAATTGTTTCGTTTAGGCAGAATTATGTCTTTGGGTTAGTTAAATTTTGATCAAATTAGATCCACAAGTATTCGACGTTAGTTTCTTCCCGTTTGTGAAATATTAGAATTGTCTTGCATTTTTGTTTTCCTACTCTGGTAAATTGTACAATTTATCGTTTATCATGGATGCCAACTGTTATTATGCGTGGATAAATTTCATGCCCTGAGTTTCGGGAAATAGATTACCCTACGTGGATATTAGCATTTCAGTCTTCGAAAATTGGGATGTGACGCCAAGGTAGCCATGTTGGTTGTCTAAGGTTGTGGTGGTTTGACCCCCACATCTTGGGTTCGATACCTACCAGCGGCATGGGGGTAGGAAGAGTTAAGGGTAAGTTATATATATAAGTTAAGCATAATAAAATATAAATTAATTTCAATTCAATACATATGCAAAATGTATAAATAAAAAATTAAAAATAAATAATATATTTATATATAAGTTAAGCATAATAGAATATAAATTACTTTCAATTCAATGCCAAAATACATATGCAAAATGTATAAATAAAACAGAGTCTTAATTTTTATTTTTTTCAAACTGGAAATAAATTATTTTTTTCAAAAGCCTGCCCAGGCGGCTCCCAATCGCCTAGCGCCTAGGACCGATTTTTAGAACACTAGTTTGGTGTAAAATTTCTATATTTGCTTACCTCTTCTCCTTCTTTCTTTCCCTGCGCTGGCGCTTGCGTTCCTTCCTCTTCTTGTTGCTGTTTAAGATTCGTTCGTCTAGATCTGAAAAACAAGATATGAAATCATTATTTTCTAGCTGTGTTCACAATGAATCCAATTCTAAGTTTTAAAGGCTGAAAGTTAATGTCATCCGCAGATTCTTTTGGTATATATCTAATGCAGACCCTTTTATAATCCTTGGATTATTTTGCGGAACATACCTTGCTCCGTAAAGGTTCCATCAGTCTTTGCTTCTTGAGAACATTAAATCGATCTTGCACCTGCAAAACAAACAGAACAGAAAATCTCACATGACTTTCATGTACTTTGCACGAGTGGTGGAATACACGGATCTCAACTCAACAGAAAATTCATGTTAAACTGTATTCTATCTGCATGATTTCTTTCTGCCAGTATAAATTCCCTATGTTTTATCACTGTTATGAATTATTGATTATTGCTTGGTGTTTCCAGGACAGACATTTTACTTTCAAGTAATGGAAAGTTCCCCTAACTATGTGAGACACAGAACATGCACGAGCTCTAAGATCACCATTCAGCTACACAACATAGGAGTTTTCTAGACTGAAAACTTTGATACCATGTCCAACCTCCCAAGTTTATTGATTAAGAATAAGAACGATTGTCAGCTATACATTATATAAGAGTTTGGACATGGTAGTCATATTTATAATAAATAAAGGATAAGGAGATGCCAATCACTATATGAGGGTTCCAGTGACATGTTTCATAGGTAAAAGACGATTTGATATATTGTAACGAGTATGCTTTGCATTATACTTGGAAGGTATACCTGTTGGAGAGATGCACGTTCTACTCGCATTGACATACCTAAGGCCCTTTGATCTGATAACCACAGTCAGAAGAAGAAAACATAAAAAATCACTAATGATAACAATTGCAACAGTGATAAATAAAGAACGATTC
>QNQO01004357.1:25000-28175 GCA_003290165.1 Berberis thunbergii | reverse complement strand
AATAGGTGTTCAAATCGTTCATTTGAATAAATTGAAACCCTTCTTATTGGATGATCATAATACTTCCCAAAAATCGAAATTGTTGATCGATGGAGGAACAATATCACCATTTTTGTTCAATAAGATACCAAAGTGGACGATTGACTCATTCCATACTCCTACTAGAAAAAATCGCAGGAAATCCTTTGATAACACTGATTCCTATTTCTCAATGCTATCCCACGATCGAGACAATTGGATGAATCCCGTGAAACCATTTCATAGAAGTTCATTGATATCTTCTTTTTTAAAAGCAAATCGACTTCGATTCTTGAATAATCCACATCACTTCTGGTTCTATTGTAACAAAAGATTCCCTTTTTATGTAGAAAAGGCCCGTATCAATAATTATGATCTTACGTATGGACAATTCCTTAATATCTTGTTCACTGGCAACAAAAAATTTTCTTTGTGCGTCGGTAAAAAAAAACATGTTTTTTCGGAGAGAGATGCTATTTCAACGATCGAGTCACGGGTATCTAACATATTCATACCTAACGATTTTCCAATTCTATCCGCTCGATTCGTTCGTAGAGCTCTTTACGCAATCGCAGACATTTCTGGAACACCTCTAACAGAGGGACAAATAGTCAATTTAGAAAGAACTTATTGTCAACCTCTTTCAGATATGAATCCGTCTGATTCAGAAGGGAAGAACTTGCATCAGTATCTCAATCTCAATTTCAATTCAAACATGGGTTTGATTCACATTCCATGTTCTGATAAATATTTACGAGCCAAAAAGAGGAAAAAACAGAGTCTTTGTCTAAAGAAATGCGTTGAGAAACGGCAGATGGATAGAATCTTTCTACGAGCAAATCTCTCAAAAAAATGGAAGCTGTTCCAAACATATCTGCCATGGTTCTTTACTTCGACAGGGTACAAATATCTAACTTCGATAGGGTACCAATATCTACATCTAAATTTCATCCTTTTAGATACTTTTTTAGACCTATTGCCGATACCGATACGAAGTAGCAGTCAAAAAGTTGTATCCATTTTTCACGATATTATGGATATATCACGGCGAATTCTCGGAAAATATGGTGGGCGATTCTTCCACAACGGAATCGGATAAGTCAGATTTCGAGGAAGTGTTACATAGTCTTCTTCTGTCCGAAGAAATGATTCATCGAAATAATGAGTCACCCCTTTCATTCTGGGTAACATCTGGGATCACCAAATGCTCGGGAGTTCTTCTATTCAATCCTTTTCCTTCTTCTTGTTGCTGGATATCTCGTTCGTACAACATCTTCTCTTTGTTCCCGAGCCTCTAGTGAGTTACAGACAGAGTTCGAAAAGATCAAATCTTTGATGATTCCATCATACCATGATTGAGTTACGAAAACTTCTGGATGGTATCCTCCATCTGAACTGAATTCTTTCTGGTTAAAGAATCTCTTTCTAGTTGCTCTGAAACAATTAGGATATTTTCTAGAAGAAATACGGGGTTCTGCTTTGGCAGCAAGAAGAAATATTTGAATATCAATCTCATCGATATCATCGATTTCCTAAGTTCTTATACCAAATCCCATCAATCGAATAACTTTTTCGAGAAATACGAGACATCTAAGTCGTACAAGTAAAGAGATTATTCATTGATAAGAAAAAGGAAAAAACGTGAACGGTGCTTGGATTGATGATAAAATCGAATCCTGGTTCGCGAACAGTGATTCGATTGATGATGAAGAAAGAGAATTCTTGGTTCAGTTCTCCACCTTAACGAAGGAAGAAAGGATTGATAAAATTCTATTGAGTCTGACTCATAGTGATCATTTCTCAAAGAATGACTCTGGTTATCAAATGATTGAACAACCGGGATCCGTTTTACTTACGATACTTAGTTGACATTCATAAAAAGCGTCTAATGAATTATGAGTTCAATAGATCCTGTTTAGCAGAAAGGCGGATATTCCTTGCTCATTATCGACAATCACTTATTCACATTCACAAACCTCGTGTGGGGCTAATAGTTTTAATTTCCCATCTCATGGAAAACCCTTTTCGGCTCGATTAGCCCTATCCCCTCTAGGGTATTTTAGTGATAGGTTCTATAGGAACTGGACGATCCTATTTGGTCAAATACCTAGCGACAAACTCCTACGTTCCTTCATTACGGTATTTACGAACAACAGTTCCTGGATGACAAGCCTCAAGGTTATTTTTATGAAGAGAGCTATTTTGAAGATGATGATGACGATTTTTATGATAGTACACGTGACGATGACCTTGACCTTGATATTGATATTGATATTGAAAAGGAGCTGCTAACTTTGACGAGTGAGATAACTATAGATAGGGAAATGACGCCGAAAATAGACCTATTTGATATCACCCTTCAACTCGAATTAGCAAAATCAATGTCTCCTTGCATAATATGGATTCCCAAACATTCATGATCTGTCTGTGAATGAGTCAAATTACTTATCCCTCGGTCTATTAGTGAACCATCTCTCCGGGGATTGTGAGGATTGTGAAAGCTCCTCCACTAGAAATATTCTAGTTATTGCTTCGACTCATATTCCCAAAAAAGTGGATCCCGCTCTAATAGCTCCGAATAAATTAAATACATGCATTAAGGTACGAAGGCTTCTTATTCCACAACAACGAAAGCACTTTTTCACCTTTCATATACTAAGGGATTTCACTTGGAAAAGAAAATGTTCCATTACTAATGGATTCGGGTCCATAACCATGGTTTCCAGTGCACGAGATCTTGTAGCACTTACCAACGAGGCCCTATCAATTAGTATTACACAGAAGAAATCCATTATAGACAGTAATACAATTCGATCCGCTCTTCATAGACAAACTTGGGATTTGCGATCCAAGGTAAGATCGGTTCAGGATCATGGGATCCTTTTCTATCAGATAGGAAGGGCTGTTGCACAAAATGTACTTCTAAGTAATGGCCCCATAGATCCAATATCTATCTATATGAAGAAGAAATCATGTATGGAAGGGGATTCTTATTTGTCCAAATGGTACTTCGAGCTTGGAACGAGCATGAAGAAATTAACGATACTTCTTTATCTTTTGAGTTGTTCTGCCGGATCGGTCGCTCAAGATCTTTGGTCTCCACCCGGACCCGATGAAAAAAATTGGGTCACTTCTTATGGATTCCTTGAGAATGATT
>QNQO01004357.1:0-7500 GCA_003290165.1 Berberis thunbergii | reverse complement strand
AAGAAAAACTTAAAAATAAAAAGAAAGACCCCTTCTGGTTTGAAAAACCTCTTGTGACTCTTCTTTTTGACTATAAACGATGGAATCGTCCATTGCGATATATCAAAAATGATCAATTTGAAACAGCTGTAAGAGATGAAATGTCACAATATTTTTTTTCTACGTGTGTAAGTGATGGAAAACTAAGAATATCTTTTACATATCCACCGAGTTTATTAACCTTTTTTGAAATGATACGCAAAAAGTTGTTTTTGTGCACAGAGTTTTTGTGCACAGAGTTTTTGTGCACAGAGGAAGATGAAAAACGTAAAAAGGAAGATGAAAAACGTAAAAAGCAAGAGGAAGATGAAAAACGTAAAAAGCAAGAGCAAAACAAAAAAGCTATGGACAGGTATATGTTGGCAGCTCTTCTTTTTGAGGAAGAGGAACGTGAAAAACGTAAAAAGGCAGAGAATCTAATGACAGAGAAATTCTTTTTTAAACTTATACTAGAACAACTCCCGGATTATGACTACGAGTCCGAGGTATCCGCGTACAGTCCACAAAATCAAACTAAATTAATAAGGTCGCGTATGCGCAAAGCTGTTCAGGAGTGGAGTAACTATTGTGAGTTTGAAGAGAACAAGAAACTTTATGAAGAGAACAAGAAAGATTATGATGATGAAGAGAACAAAAAAGATTATGATGATGAAGAGAACAAGAAATAAAATAAAGGGAAGTTCCAATTTTGTTAACTAAAAAAAAAGGGGGGGGATTGAAGATCGACTGCAGTTACTAATTCATGATCTGGCATGTACAGAATGAAAACTTCAATTTTTTTTATTTACTATATAGTATATATAGTAAATAAAAAAAAATTGATACATAAAATAAATACAAGAAGAGATAAAAAGAAATTCGTCCGCGCCCTATATATTTTATCCCCTCTCCTACAAAGAAACTTGTAACACCAACTCCATTAGTAATTCCATCAATTACTTGTCGATCAAAAAAGGAAATTAGTTCAGCTAACCCTCTTATACCCCTAGTTAAGGTTGTTGAATAAAAACTGTCAATGTAACCACGATTATATGACCAATTATATATCACATTTATTATTTGTTCCCAGAAACTTCTCTTAGGACCTATTTTTATAAATGAATTAATTAAGTCTAAATTTTGAAAAGTTGAAAAAACAGGCTTATATAAGAGAGACGCTATAAATATTCCGAAAGACGCGATAGTTACCGAAAAAATCATATTTGTAAAAAAATCATACCAATCCACAGAATTACTCGAGTTTGAATGTAAAAGATTTATCGACGGAGTTAACCATTTGGATAATACATCAAAATATATGCCCCCTTGATCAGGAGCAAAAGGAATTCCTATAAATCCGATGAATAAAGTAAATAATACCAATACAAGAAGTGGCAATAGCATAGTATTATCTGATTCATGGGGGTACTGGGAAAGCTTTTTATTGGAAAAATGAGTAATAAGGGATCGCATTTTTTTTCTTACATTACCATCAATTGCATACGTTTTTTTTGAAAAAAGCAAAGCACTTTCCTTATTATTGATTGATGATAAAACAAAATTTTGTTTTATCGCTTTTGACCCTTCTTTGCCCCATATAGAGATTGAATAGCCCAAGCTATTTTGTTTGCCACTGAAATTTTGCAAATGGGCATTTAAATGCCCTTCAAAAGTAAGTAAATATATTCGAAACATATAAAATGCAGTTAATCCTGCTGTGAAATAAGCTATTATCGCGAAAATGGGTGAATACAACCAACTATCATTAAGAATAATGTCTTTGGACCAAAAACAAGCAAGAGGTGGAATACCGCAAATGGAAAGTGTACCTAATAAAAAGGTAGTTTTTGTAATTGGCACATATTTTGTTAAGCCTCCCATAAGAGCCATATTCTGACTTTTATCTGGCGAATATCCAATAATGGTTTCCATTGAGTGAATAATAGATCCGGATCCTAAAAATAATAATGCTTTCGAATAGGCATGCGTAATTAAATGAAATAAAGCAGCTCGATAAGATCCCATACCTAAAGCTAACATAGTATAACCCAATTGAGACATTGTAGAATAGGCTAAACTTTTCTTAATATCTTTTTGAGCAAGAGCCAAAGTGGCTCCGAATAGTATTGTTATTATACCTACCAAAGAAATCAAATTCATTACGTAAGGTAGAGTGATAAAAAGAGGAAGAAATCGAGCTACAAGAAAAATTCCCGCTGCTACCATAGTAGCAGCGTGGATAAGAGCTGAAATAGGAGTAGGCCCTTCCATAGCATCGGGTAACCATACATGAAGGGGGAATTGTGCCGATTTCGCAACTGCACCGACGAATAATAGGGAAGCACACAAAGTCAAAAATTCGGAATTGACTCCATCATTAGCAATCAAGTTATTGGTTATTTCGAACAAATCCCGAAATTCGAAACTACCCGTTATAAAATAAAAACCTAGGATTCCTAATAATAGACCAAAATCCCCTACACGATTAGTTACAAAGGCTTTTTGGCAAGCATTTGCCGCAATTGGTCGTGTGAACCAAAACCCTATTAATAAATAGGAACACATTCCAACCAATTCCCAAAAAATATAAATTTGTATCAAATTAGAACTAGTAACTAATCCCAACATGGAAGCATTGGAAAAACTCATATAAGCAAAAAATCTCAAATAGCCTTGATCATGAGACATATAATTGTCACTATAAATAAGAACCATTATTCCAACAGTAGTAATTAATATTAACATAATGGACGTAAGTGGATCGATCAAGTAACCAAATTCTAAAGAAAAATCATTATGGATAGTCCAGGACCATACGTATTGATATATAAAACTGCCATTCATTTGTTGAATAGACAGATCGGCTGAAAAAATCATAATGATACTTAGTAATAAAATACTAGGAAAGGCCCATATACGACGAAGACTTTTTGCTGCTGTAGGGACAACGAGAAGTCCGATTCCTATTGCTATAGGAACTGGAAGTGGAACCCAAGGTATGATCCATGCATATTGAGATGTATATGCCATAAGAAAATTTTTTTTTTTTTTTTTTTTTATTGTTTCCAATTCACCAGTTTTTCTCTCTTTCGGAAAGAGAAAGTAATAAAAAAAACCAAGATATCAAAGAGTTCAAATATAATTTTAAATTGTAATCATTATGATTTTTTATTCTTTCAAAAAGAAATATTTCAACTATTCAAATCAAGAAGTTACTATTGGTCAAATGATAAGATAAAGTCATTGGAAAAAATTACTAGTTAGTGATTAACTAAGATATTTCGAAAAATAGAAAATATAAGATTATAAACCATTCCATTATTACGATTACGAAAATTTATATCTCTAAAAATATCTATAGAATAGGGAAAAATAATTATATCAAAAAGGAAAATTAAAGTATTTGATTCTAGTATGAATCATAATATCCGCCAAGAACTTAACCAGATAAACATAAAATTATTATTTTAATAAAATTATCCGGAATCATTAACTAATTCGTTGTGGAACTCATTGAGTTGCTTACGCTCCTTCCAACCAATCAAAGAAATTTTGTTTATGGGAACTCTAGGAGATCTGTCATTTTGTTATCCTTGACCTCAGTTCTAATATAACTGAAATAAGAAAGTACGAAAAATGTTCTTTATTTTGAAGTCAGGTATCTCTTAACCAATTAACTACTAACTCATTCTAATTTTAGAATTTTTTTTAGGTATACTTTCTTAATCAATTAGAATTACTAGAAATCAATTTTAAATTACAATAGATTTTGTAAAAAGTAGGTAAGGGTTCTGAAACTTTTCGATTAATTTTTAAAATTAAATGTAACACGACGAGAATATCCGGAGATTTGAAATTAAAACCTTTTTGATTCTTTTATTATTATTTTATTATTAAAAAAAGCAATTCAATTTTTATAGCAGTAGAACCCGCTGAAACAGATCCGAATAAAGAGCCATAATATAATTTATATTTCGAATTTTGAACAATAGATGTCTTTCACATTTAACTATAATAAAGAGTAACCTCTTCATTTTTGAATGGCAGTTCCAAAGAAACGTACTTCTCTGTCAAAAAAGCGTATTCGTAAAAACATTTGGAAAAAAAAAGCGTATTGGGCGGCGGTAAAAGCATTTTCATTAGCAAAATCTATTTCTACCGGGAAGTCAAAAAGTTTTTTTTGCGCGACAAACAAGTAATAAAGTTTTAGAATAATCTAAATTGATATGAGTCGATGAATTAGCTAATTGAATTTAACAATTTAGTAAGAGGAATCTTACTCATTAACTAATATTCTTATTTTGAACTGATCAATAGAAAATTTTATTTGATTTTGTGATATGTAGAATCCAAATTTTTCTGTCTAGTGGAAAGTTACTATAAAAAAATTTTGAAGTCCAAGATACGGGGTTTTATCTCTATGTAGGTTTTTGCAGGATGGGGATTATAATCTTCCCCATCAATTTTCAAAAAAAAAAAAAAATTGGAGTTCTCCGCTTGGATTGAGAACAGACCTTTCTAGTTCCAATTGTTACATTCCAGAAGAGCTTAACTTAAACTGCACGAAAAACCATGACATTGTTAAAACAAAACTATCACCATTCCATAACTAAAGATTCTTCAACGTTCAAATCTAAATTCTTTTTTACTTTTTCAAGAATATTGCATTGAATTGGCTCTTTCAATCTCGACGATTGAATGTGGATGAGCTATTATAATTTCGATCACGCCGCTATGGTGAAATCGGTAGACACGCTGCTCTTAGGAAGCAGTGCTAGAGCATCTCGGTTCGAGTCCGAGTGGCGGCATCTTCGAAAAGAAATAGAATAAATCCTATAATTAATTCAATTCCAAATTTACATTCTATCGTTAAAAGACCTTTTTTGGTTAGGATTTCTTTTTATGATATTTTTGACTTTAGAACATATATTAACTCACATCTCTTTTTCGATTATTTCTATTTTAATTACAATTTATTTGGTGACCTTATTAGTCCATGAAATGGTAGGATTGTTTAATTCGTCAGAAAAAGGACTGATAGTTACCCTTTTCTGTATAACAGGAATTTTAGCTATTCGTTGGGTTTATTCTGGGCATTTCCCTTTAAGTAATTTATTTGAATCATTAATGTTCCTTTCATGGAGTTTTTCCATTATTCATATGGTTCCCTATTTTACGAACCAAAAAAATAATTTAAGTGCAATAACCGCACCAAGTGCTATTTTACCCAAGGCTTTGCTACTTCAGGTCTTTTAACTGAAATGCATCAATCCACAAAATTAGTACCCGCTCTCCAATCACAGTGGTTAATGATGCACGTAAGTATGATGGTATTGAGCTACGCAGCCCTTCTATGTGGCTCATTATTATCAATAGCTCTTATAGTAATTACATTTCGAAAAAATGTAAAAATATTTGGTAAAAACAAAAATATCTTAATTAGTCCATTTTCCTTTGGCGTGATTCAATATGTGAATGAAATAAACAATGTTTTACGAAACACTTTTTTTATTTCATTTAGAAATTATCATAGGTATCAATTGATTCAACAATTGGATTGTTGGAGTTGTCGTGTCATTAGTCTAGGGTTTATCTTTTTAACCATCGGTATTCTTTCAGGAGCAGTATGGGCTAATGAGGCATGGGGATCATATTGGAATTGGGATCCCAAGGAAACTTGGGCATTTATTACTTGGACTATATTCGCAATTTATTTACATACTCGAACAAATAAAAATTTGCAAGGCGTAAATTCTGCAATTGTAGCTTCTATGGGATTTCTTATAATTTGGATATGCTATTTTGGGGTAAATCTATTAGGAATAGGGTTACATAGTTATGGTTCATTCACACTAACCTCTAATTGAAGAAAAGACCTTACGAATACAATACATAACATAGGAATCTCGTTTATAACGAGAGTTCGTAGGAGTTTTTGAGAACCATAAACATAAAATAGTTATTCACAAGGTTCTCAAAAACTCCTAATTATCTAATGAAAATAAAAATTTTATTAGAATTTTCTTATTATCTTATTGTGTTTATGTTTTTTTATTAAATTTATTTTGCATTTTTTATTTTATTGTATGTATTATTGATGAAAACTATCTATAAAATAATTAGATAAAATAGCTTCTACCTTGTCAACTGATAGTGCAAAAACAAAATCCGGATAAATACCAATACCTATTACGGGTAGAAGGATACAGATCGAAACAAATAATTCTCGTGGTCCAGAATCTAATAAATTTGATATTGGAACATTAAATTGCTTGTATCCATAGAAAATCTGGCGTAACATCGATAATAAATAAATAGGAGTTAATATCATTCCAATTGCCGTTACAAACGTAATTAATATTTTTGGCATTAAAAGAATTTTTGACTAGTTATTATACTAAAAATATTATCAATTCCGCAACAAAACCGCTCATTCCCGGCAATGCAAGAGAGGCCATTGAGAAACTACTGAACAGTGTAAAAATTTTTGGCATCGGGATAGCTATTCCCCCCATTTCGTCGAGATAAACAAGACGTATTCTATCGTAACTCGTTCCTGCTAAGAAAAAAAGTGCCAGCACCGATAAATCATGAGAAATCATTTGCAAATGGCCCCGTTGAGTCCCGTATCCGTTATGGAACTAATTCCTATAATTGTGAAACCCATATGAGATACGGAAGAATAGGCAATTCTTTTTTTTAATTACGTTGACCGGGAGATGTTGAAGCTGCATAGATTATTTGAAAATCGCCCATTATGATCAACAGGAGAAAATAGAGAATGCGCGTGGGGTAATAATTCCATATTGATCCGAACCAAATCCCATACGCTCCCATTTTTAATAAGATCCCGGCCTAAAAGCATACAGGTACTGTAATGTGCTTCTCCATGGGTATTCGGTAACCATGTATGTAGGGGTATGATCGGCAGTTTGACAGCATAAGCATAAAAAATCCAAAATAGAATATGATTTCTAATGCTATAGGATAAGATTGATTGGCTGAGGTTTCAAAATTTAATGTTGGTTCATTGGAACCATATAAACCCATACCAGGAACTCCCATTAAGAGAAAAATCGAGCCTCCTGCCGTGTACAAAATAAACTTTGTAGCTGAGTACAAACGTTTCTTCCCTCCCCACATGGCTAGAAGTAGGTAGACAGGAATTAATTCTAACTCCCACATGATGAAAAAAAGTAAAAGATCTCGAGAAGAAAATGATCCTATTTGACCACTGTACATTGCTAACATCAGGAAATGGAACAATCGCGAATCCCGAGTAACTGGCCAAGCCGCTAAAGTAGCTAAAGTAGTAATGAATCCTGTCAGTAAAATGGGTCCTATGGAAAGTCCATCGATTCCGAGTCTCCAGTGAAAATCAAAAAAATTGATCCATTTGAAATCCTGTTCCAATTGGCTTAATGGATCGTCCAATTTAAAATGATAAGAGAATGCATAGGTGGTTAAAAGGAGTTCTAATAA
>QNQO01004356.1:0-28361 GCA_003290165.1 Berberis thunbergii | reverse complement strand
AAGCCTACAAGGTCGAGTTGCGCCGAGGATCAAGTTTCATCCACGTCTTCCATGTGAGCCTACTGAAACCGTATAAGGAAGATCGGGATGATCCAAATCGAGGAGTTTCACAAAGAGCACCAATGGGCATGAGGATCCAACATGACAAGGAACCAGAGATTATCTTATCAGATCGTGTGGTGCGTCATTCCAACCAACCTCCCACACATGAGTTACTCGTCAAGTGGAAGAGATTGCCAGAAACTGAAGCCAGTTGGAGCCAATCCAACATTTGTGGCAATTCAAGGAGCAAATCAAAGCGTACGAGGATTTGAAGGCAACGAGACGTCGCCTGATTAGGTGGGGAGAATGTCACAACTATTTCTTGCTTAACCAAGTGAGGTTGGCAAGTGTACATAATGTAGAGTATTCCACATTGTTCTAGAGAGAGTTCTCTAGAACCTCCCATAAACTCCACAAAAGTTTCATAGGATTCTAGTCCTTAGATATTTCTAAGGAAGTGTGTAGAAACTCAATATAGACCGTTAGATTAAAATGATCACCACCGTCCATTGAGGAGGTGGAGTTGTATAAATAGGCTAAGGCCTCATTTTCTTGTAATCACCTCAGAGAATTCAAGCAATACAAGTTCTAGTTCTCTTTAGTCTCTTGTGTTTCTTAGCTTGCTTAGTTTTCCAAAATCTAAGTAAGCTCCTTTGTGGGCAAGGCTGACTAGCTTTCTTTGATAACTTAGGGCAAAGTTTGTAGTGCCGCACGGAAAGTACCTTGTGAAAAGAAAGCCCGTGACACTGGCGCGCCTTGAGGCGTTTTGGCAAAGAAGCGCCTCAAATGATGCGAGGCGAAGCGGTGAAGTGAGGCGGCCGCCTCGGACCGCCTCACGCCTCGCCTCAGACCGCCTCAGCCCATTACAGCTTAAAAATCAAAAGCCTATTGCAGCCCACTTGTCTTTAAGGTAAGATGGGGGTATTTAGAGTTTTAGACAAGAGAACGACTCCTTGGGGCTATTGTGTTGTTTTGTGTGTTCTTCTCCTTCTAATCAGGTTCCTCTTCTTCAAATTAGGTGTTGCCTCTTTCATATCAGGATGTTTCCTCTTTTCTTCTTCCTCCTTCTCTTCTTCTTCTCTCTCTTTCCTGTTTTTTTTTATATGATCTGTTCTGCAGCTTTTTTTAATGATCCGTTCTACTCTTTTATATCATCTGTTCTACTCTTTTTCTTAATGATCTGTTATGTGTTTTTTTATATGATTTGTCTGCTCCTTTTTTATATGATCTGTTCTGCTGCGTTTTTTTTCACAATAAACAATAATAAGTAATATTTCAGTGTATGGATCGTAATCTTTTAGTATATGGATCGAATTGGTGCAAATTTTCAAAGTTAAACCAATGAGACCTGCTGGGCGATGCCTCACCAAATTGCAATTTTCCAAACACTGTTTCAAATTCAACCATTAATTTTCCAAACACTGTTTCAAATTTCCAAAGTTAAACTAATGAGAAGTTGATGAACTAGTTTTCATTATGCCTTGATGTTTTCTTGTTTGTTTCTTTTTTAGTGATTTAGTGATATGCAAGTTAAGTACACTTATGTAGTGCATCTTTTTGCTATGTTTGCAACTTTATTATGTTTCAATTTCAATTCTAAATAATTGTATGACTTTTTATACATATTAGCATATGCAAGTTATCAAAATGATGATGAATATTACTTATCTAAATGTGTTTCAATTTATTATAATAAAATATCTTTAAAAAAATGTTAAAGACCGCCTCAGTGAAGTGAGGCGTCCGCCTCGCCTCTGAGGCGTTTTCAAAGTCATCCGCCTCCCCGCCGCGCTCAAGCCTTAACTACACTGCTCAGTAGTAATGTAATTTGTGGATTGGAATGTAGACCCAATGGTGACCAACACTTCCTCACAGCTTTAAGGGGAGCATTGATGATGGTTAAATGCTGATTAATCTTATGTTGTTCTAGCAGTGTTAATTTTTTGTTTCAAAAAATTGCCCATGCCAACAAAGAATTCTAATTCATTAGGAAAGTTTGCAAACAAGTAATGTGGTGCGAAATCTGAATAATCTCTTGCTCTTAACATACATTAAGATAAGTAAAACTTCTCTTGAATGTACAAAGATATATTGCTCACTCTATATCACTGTGGATGAGCAACTCAGGCAGACCTCTTAAGGAAATTATAAGTTTTTGTCATGTAGGATGATAGTGGAGCCGGGAAATTTTTTTTTGGGAGGGGGAATGAAAATACCAATCTTGTATAAAATGAAAGTTATATATTTACAAGATACGAAGAAAATGTCATAACAGATAGGTAATATGACCTTAATGAAGTAATATGACCTTAATGAAAGATGTGAATATTTAATACGTTCGACCATATGATGGTTCAAGATCTTGGAGCATGTGATTAAAACAATGGTATACGTGCATGTGCTTTGATTGTCACCAAAAAAGAGAAAAGAAATCATCCAAGTTTATCAAAAACATTGACAATGTTGGCAAAATTTTGTATCACCTAATGTTTCAGCCAAAATCAATCAAATTTCATTTAGTTCCCTAGAAAAAATAAAACAAACACAAATATATTTATTCCATAAATATTATCAGAAAAATGCAAGTATTCCTTAGCAAAGATGATGCAGTTATTATTCCTGCTATAATTATTGGAAGTGGGCAAATCAATGGAATTGCAATTCTAAAGCGGAGGCAATTAATGTTGTGTGAACACTTGGCACTCTATTTACCTTACCTAATTGACTGAATTTACAAATTCAGGTTGACCCCCTCTGGGCTGTATGTGGCTCTGCCACTCTACGACTAGTAGTGTTAAGAAAAGGGCAGAATATGGTAAGTACCGTCTGTCACAGAACAAGCTGTCCTTGCGCAGGCGTTAGTGATCTAATTCATCAAGCAAGAGTTGTGAATCAATACTACTGGAACAAGCAACAAGTATCTCAACCTGAATATGACAATGTGCTTTTAACTTTCCATGAACCCTTCAGCCACATGTTTTATCTTTTCCTCCTGCTCCTATCTTTTTGGGATTACTTTCCCTGGAACCACATATAGCTAAGACAAATGTTATAACTTATAAAGAAAATTGAGTTTCGAAATTTAAAAAATGAACATCGCTTAAAAAGATCCAGAGTTCCAGGCTTATTAGGTTGATTTGTAGTGTTATACTTTTAAGGTGTATTTGGTTGCATGGACTCTTTCATGGAATCTATAGGGGATCACTTATTTCTAAGGTTAACTTGATAAAAATGTGAGGTACCACTATGACAAATTCTAGATTTTTTTTATACTAGGGTGTGTGCACGCTTGATAAATTAAAAAAGCGCTTGCACGCGATCGTAGTGAATAAAGGGCCAATTTACAAAACTTATTTTATAATTAATAAAATTTATTTGATTACATTTTTTTTAATTTCTTTACTTATAATCTTAAATGATTATAAAAACTTGTAATACTGAATAACAAAAGGAGGATCCAATTGCTATTTATCAGGGGTTTTGCATAATTACAAAATTGTTAAAATGTCTCCTGTAAATAGAGGACTAAAGCCCAATTGTTCACAGTTTAGAAAACAAATTTTTTGTGGGTCCCATCTATCCAATTTTGAGCAAATGTGTTTGAAGTTTGGATTTTTAGAGCCTAGCTTTCAATTATGTACCAATTTTACCACCTAACAAATGATGGATGATGAATTTGTAGATGGAGTTGAACTCCTATGAACAAACTCCTCCCCCCCCCCCCCCCCAAAAAAAAAAGAATTTGATTGTCGTAATCATGGGAGTGCAACTCCCACAATTTGATCGAGTTAGCCTTAGAATACGCAATTCCCCCATGGATTCCCAGGAATTCTAGCTTCCATGGAATCTGTCATCTTCTCATGATGATTTGTTGTAGTCTTTTTGTATGCTAGATTATCATTTAGCCATATTTACCATTTAGGTTCAAGAGGAATCAACTATGCATCATCGGTTATGAAAATTTCAACATTTCCAACCATTCTTTCTCGAGTTATGTTATTTGATATTTATGATTATTGGATAATCATGTTTAGGGTTTTTTTTTTAGTTTGACCTCCGTTAGTTTATACCGAATTGAGTATATTCCTCATTTTAAATTTAAATTGAGTCTAAAACTCATTTTCTAACAGTGTCAGGTCAACATTAAATGGTCAATGCTGAATTATTGACTAAAATACCCAAACTTAATGCACAATAAGGCATGTGCTAGCTCCATAACATCCACCCAAACACATTCAAAGCCTAGGACTTTCAATGCTAATCTCGAGGTCATCTGATTATTGATAAATTAAAAGAACCTAAACCCATCTTCTCCAACCCTTCCCCAACCCATCCTCCTCCTCCTCCTCCTCCTCACTACCCTCTCCCCTCCCATCACATACCTCCTCCTCACTACCCTCTCCTCTCCCATCACATACGCACCAAGCAAAACCACTGATTAACAAATAACTAATTATCCATATTTCCTTCTCTCCCAAATGTTCAAACAGACAAGATGAATTACAATCATAACAAAGAAGTTAATGCATGCAATAATTTGAAAATCATTGAAAATAAAAGAATTGAGTCATCTTCTTATTTATGAACCCAAATGCAGTTCCAACATTCTTTTCATCAAGGGTCACTTATAAAACAAGATTTGACAAAATGTATCGAACACATTAATGTACAGAGACCACATACATAACAAAAAAATCTTCTTATGTACCCCAATGCTTTTCCAACATACTTTTCGTCTAGGGTCAATTAAAAAAACAAGATTTGACGGAACACATTTAACACATTAACATACAGAGACCACATACATAACAATCAAAACCATGAGAACCCATCAAGAGGAATAATTGGGGATAGACTAGGAAGAATTACTACATCTGCATGTTTAGATCGCTTTCCAATCCCAACATTTGCTCAAATAAAAGAATTGTGGCTGTAAGAGAAGAAAATTGGCGAGGTGGGTGGGTTTGATTGTGGTAGGAGGTGGTGGGTGGAGAGAGAGCACTGAGAAGGTGGGATGGGCTGGGAGTGGTGGTGTTTTTACAAAGTAAGACAGAGAAGATAAGTTTAGGTTCTTTTAATTCATCAACCACTCGATCACCTCGAGATTATTTTAAAAATCCTACCCATTGAATGTGTTTAGGTGAATTTTTTTGAGCTAGCGCATGCATTACATGTGCATTCAAGTTAGGGTATTTTAGTCAATAACTCAACATTGACCAGTCAATGTAGTTGACCTGCTGTTAGAAAATGAGGGCTAAACTCAATTAGATATAAACTAATGGGGGCGCGGGGGAAACAAACAAAAAATCCTTATGTTTATCCAATTGCTTTGATTTCCTCAGTAGAGGATTCTTAATGGTTTTTGAGCAGTCTATTCTGTCATACCAGTTGTCTAGGAGAACAGCCTGTCTAAAGTTTCCCCATTGTTTCAATTTTCTTCTCTTTATTAGATAGAAAATTATAGGATTTTATGTTGCTACATATATGCTTACCACATGCACATTTGAACCTAGAGAAAAGGGTCCTTTATTGGTATACTATCTGTCAAACTAGTATGCTCAGATTTCTGAAATATTAAAATCATCCTTTCATGCAGATACAAGACAACATTGATCTCCTCTGTCATACAAGAAACAATATCAGAGCTATACTGAATGAGTATGTGATTTTTGTTCACAAGTACATTATCTGCATATAATTTTAATTTTCTTCTGGCTGTGAGAATAATATATGGTCTGTATCTGCAGTATGAGAGAGATGCCTGGAATAATGAGCCAGATGCCGCCGTTGCCTATCTCAATCAACGAGGAACTTGCGGCCACTATTCTGCCTGGTGCATCTCACGTAAGCTCGCTGATTATTTATTTATTTCTGTGTCTTTGAGGTGCTTCTGTATATGCATTTAGAGAGTTTATTTTCGTCTCTCTTGTTGGTCCCCCCTCCTGCCCGTGCGGGTGTTATATCAGGCATCCTTGTTTTTATAATATTATATTGTAATATTAATCACTTTACGATGTGCTACTTGTTTCATATTGTTGAACCAGCAGGCAATGATGTTTGGCTCACCTGGTGCGATCCATATGAAGCAAGAACCAAGATGTTCATAGAGAAAACCAGCGGGCAAGAACCAAGATGTTGATAGAGAAAACCAGCGGGCGAGGAAGGGGAGCATTTGGTCCATGTGATGTAAGTACATTGTAAAGTTATAAGAAGCTGGCAGGAGCTCTCATTTGTGTAGACAAGAAACATATGGGGTAGATGAGTCCCACTCCCACCAACATAAGTGAGCCCACAAAAAAAATGTTATAGATCCAATTTTGGAATCCCAACAGTTTACCAGTTATTGAAACCATGTACCACTAATAAAGAAAGGAATTAGTCAACGATCTTAATGTGTTCTAGGGTAGATACCTAGCAAACTTTTTTGTAAGCTGTGATTGTCAATTTTAAGTCTTCTCTTGTATATAACTTTAGGAGAAGCCTTTAAAAAAAACAAATAAACTTTAGGAGACATGAGACTTTGGATTAATATTTTTGGTTTTTTATTTTAATAAATAGTTTTGGTGCTTTCAGATAGCTTATTTGATATTAATGATGTATTGGTTGTTGATTGATTGTTATAATGAAGTTCTGTGATTTAACTACGTCATTGTTCTGCTTGAATTGGAAACTAATCTAAGGCTGTTTGGTTTTTTTTCCCAATGAAAACCATAAAAATAGTGGAGAAAGAGAGATAGAGAGAAAAGTTTTGACCCCATGATGTTGAAGATAACTAATTCTTTAGTTTTCAATGGAAAAAATATGCTTAGCTTCCCTATGAAAGTTTTTTCCCATCATTTTGAGAGAAGATAGGGGTGGAAGGTTGCAACTTCCATGCTCACTTCACATTCCTCTCATCTCTTTGTCACGTCCCCACATTTTTTATTGTTTTCATGAAAAACAAAAATCAGCACATCGTAATCCTTTATGATTGCACCAAAATGTGGTGTAGGTGTTCGTTTCTTATTTTCTTTCCCCCTTATACCATTTTTTCCCTTTAAGTTCTACTGTATTTCCATTTTCTTTTACTTCAGTAAGATGCCTTACTGGACATCAGATATCTAGCAAATGTGCATAGAGCTTCGAAATTCAGTGAAAAATTCTTAGTCAGTCGTGGCTCAAATTTTTTTTCTCGTCTGCATTTCATCTTTTATTTTCTCGGGTTGTCTTGACTTCTAACAAGAAGCAGAGAATTCTCTTTATCCTTCCTGGGTTACACTATTCAGTTCTCAGTTTTTTTTTCAAGTTTCTTGTAGTTCAATGTGTAGTTATCTCCGTTGGTCAGGTTGTTTAGTCCCAGCTTCTGGGCTTGCCTCTCATGGCTGGTGATTGAGTGGCCTCTTTTGAAGATTAGAAAGGAGGACTGAACCAAAATGTATTAGTGCATTGACAGGGAGTGCAATTTCCTTTTGAAGTTGCAACACAGAATCTATCATGACTAGGGATATGATCTTTTTCAATAATTACAAAATCATAAACATATGACAATGATTACTCACAACCACCGTGTACTTTTTTTCTACTAATCTACACCACCCAAAACTGTTTTTGAAAAACAGTAACATAAAAACAGGGGTAACTTTCGATCAATTTAAACCCTCAATTAGATCAATTTTCAAGCTCATCAAAACATGAAAATTATAGTACTTTGAGTTTCTAATAATACAATTTGAATCACTTGAAAATGTTTTGAAATGAGCACATTATGGACATTTTTACTAAAGTTGCGCAAAATCTGTTTCATAATGAAAACGGGGCAGTGTCCCTGACTTTCGGCCCAACTTATATGCTCGATCGAGACCGATTTTCAAGCTCAACACGAAAATTGTAGTACTATGAGTTATCTAATAGATACAATTTGAATCACTTGAAAATGTTTTGAAATGAACAAGTTATGATCATTTTACTAAAGTTGCATAATCTGTCCTGCAATGAAAATGGGGTAATGTCCCTCACTTTCGGCCAACTTATATGCTTGATTGAGACCGATTCTCAAGCTCATCAAAACACGAAATTGTAGTACTATGAGTTTCTAATAAACACAATTTGAATCACTTGAAAATATTTTGAACAAGTTATGGTCATTTTACTAAAGTTGCGTAAATCGGTTCCGAAAAAAAAGTTTGTTTTCACCCATTCGCCCAGACCTATGCAAGGATAAAGTCTAAACCTCGCATTGGTCCAGATGAGGGTTTGGCATAACCTCGCATTGACATATAGTGGTGTGCTGTAGTCGTTGCCTATATATGTATATAGGTTAATAATTTCATGAAGCTCTATCAATCATTAGGTTAGTATTAAGACTTTCTTTTGTGTGTTTATTTATTTATTATTTTTTAATAAACGCACTTTGGTTGCCATGAATAGTAAACCTGGAAATTATAATTTCATGAAGTCTAGTTGTGAATTCAATTATGCTTCCATGAAATGACTCTTCAGAACCAACCGATCAATCTTGATAATTACTTACCATGTCACCACTTACCAATATGTGTGATTTTTGCTGGGAGTTGCTACATGTATCCGACTATTTGACTCGATGTCTTCAACTTTATTTTTTAGATTTAGCTTTTAAAAAATTGCTTGGTGTACCCAACCATATTTTATTAACTATCAAACAACTTTAATTAATTAACAAGAGAAGAAGAGTATTGATGTTGTTGATTGAGGACTTTGTAGAAATGATTCCAATAATGAATTTTTGGATGTAGGGTTTTTGGAGTTTTAAATACATTTTTTTTAAAATTGTTATAATAGTTGCAATAATATTTTTAATTAACGCACTCACTTAGTTTATTTATTTATTTATTTTTGATACGTATTGATGAACACATCGTACCCTACTGCACTTTAGATTAAATGTATAGAGAAGAGAAAATTTGTTTGCATTGTGATTTTAGAAAAAAATTTAAGACGTATTTCTTATTTCTATTACAAAACCTAGCATAGTGTTCACTATTATTGTAGGACTTGTGACGATGGTTAGTGAATCTTTGATGTTTGTATGCAAATTTAAAAGTTACTAGTTTGTGACAGAAGTTTAATTTTATCATACATTTACTTTTATTTTTTAGTCAAGAATAAATTAATGCTTATAAACTAGAAAATTTAACCACCAAATTATTTTATTGATAAAAATGGTAAGTCAGTGTTACATATTTTAGGTTGGTTTAACAAAGTTGAAACATCCCAAAATGTCGGTGCAACAAAGAATTGGTGCAATCAAGCCAAATAGTCGAGTACACGTAGCAACTCCCTTTTTGCTTTGCATTGACGACTCAAACTAAATTACTTACCCATAAATACTCTATGATTATCTTTTATTTTTTCAAGGGTGGAACCTTACTCAAATTTTCTAATAAACTTACATCTGTGATCTCTATATTAAAAAATAGTAACTTTGATGTTGGTCCCTTCTACTATTAGGGTAGAGACTTTAGTCCTTTATAATTTTAATTTGATTTTAGCCTTTCGTTGTTGATGCTTATACAAAATAAATTATAAGGTTGAAATCAGAGTAGAATTAATTGTATAATCTATTTTGGGAAACGATGCTGCAACTAAGAAATATAGAATCGATAAAGACTTTGATTTATTGAAAAGATTGAAGACTTACAGGAGATAACAGGAGTAGGAGATTACATTCCTAAAATTTGTCCTGCCTCTAAATGAGGAACTACATTGCTTAAATAATAGAAAAGAAGAGGTAGGAGACCTCTATTATTGGCGAAAGTTTTGTTGTCTTCTGAATGATTGGAGTGGTTGAGTGCGAATACTATTCGCTGTTGATAAGTAGAGAAGTTGTTGAAGATGTTTTGGTCGCTTTTGATGAGGGGAGAAACTGTTGAAGATGCTTTGATTGCTTTTCATGAGTGGAGAAACTGTTGAAGATGTTTTGGTTGCTTTTGATGAATGGGGAACAAACTTAATAGGAAGCTTGTCGTTTGTAATAATATGGGCTTCTAGAATCATGATGACTGATAGATGCTCTTGGATAGTGTTGTAAGAGAAATCACGTTGTTGGAGAAAAGACGCCAAAGCAGTCGTCTTCATTGTCAGGTACTATTGAATCTCCTTCTTCGTCAGAACTATCAGTTGAATAGATTTGGGACATAGTTTCAAAAAGCTGAGCTTTTGTAGGCTTGCATTGAAGTTGAGCTTTTATGTGCTGCTTGAAAAGCTTTGATTTAGATGCAGTTTGATGTATATGATCCATTTGAGGAACTTTAGGAGGAAGATCTTGAATTTGGAAGAATTTGTTGATGGCATCTTTGGTTACACCAGAGTGATCAAATTGTGACCATCATTTAACTTTAAATCTTTGGAAAATCCATAGAGGAAATTTTGCTGATTGACAAGGATTGGGAATAGGAGTTGAGACATAATCCCAACAACAGATCCATGCAAGATTGAATTTGATAAAAAAAAAAAAAACTAGAGTAAAGAAACTTGCTTTGCCTGAGGAATATGACCACGAAATTTGGATTTGAATAGAGTCCATCCTTCAAGAATTGGGGAAGGAAGGATGTCTTGAACAGGACCATAGAAACTCCACCAAATGTGCTGGAACCATAATGGAACTGATTTGGAAGAAAACTTTTTGCAGAATAAGAAAAACCAAGAATGTGAGCATTTGGGGGTAGGAAGCCAGAAAACTCTGTACCAGGCTTGTTTGCAATCAAGATAATTGTAGGATTGGAGGTTGTAATTGACTGAAAACATTTAGTGGTAACGAATGTTTTGTTTCCAATCAAGCTCAAAAAGGACTTTGAGGATTTGGCACTTGGAATGGGTGATCTTATTTGGTTTGGAAGGATATTTGTGCTGAGTAATCAATACTGAGTCAGAGTCGACCAGTATGAGCTCATAGAATTCACGGATTTTGAAGACATCTGAATCTTCGAATTGGGCTAATGGATCAAAGAGGTGTTTGGCTAGAAGGTTTGGATCATCTGAGATAGAGTGAAAACATGGTTCTATCAGGAAAGTTGGTTCAAGATTGGTTTTTGTGAAATAAGGATTTGGAGCTTTTGATAAAATGGTTTTTTTATAGTTGTCATTGAAGAAGCAATTTCTTCTTCTTTTGAAAGAGGGGTCTACGGATCTGTCAGGGAAAGAGCATAAGATAGGGGGATCTTGAGTTTGGATGGGATTGCAGGTTTCATAGGATAATGATAATTTGACTGGGGTTGAGGAAAAGGTGGCTTTCATGACGAAGATTGAGAAATCATGACTGATTTTGAAGAATTCTCTTGTAAGAAAATTCGGCAGAGAATTGGATTCTCCTTTTATTATTCTATTTGAAAATCAAAAGCAGAAAGTAAACCCTGTCAACAAGCAAAGATTTGTTTAGAAAAAAGGTTTTGAACAACCTTTTTTTTTAAATTTCTTTTACTGATTTACAATAAGTTCGTAATAAAAATGGTTGATTTAATAAATCATCTTGAAATTTCATGATGCATAAAACAATTGAAAGTAATTCTTTTTTTTATAGTGGAATAATTTAATTGAGTAGTATTCCATATACAAAAATGAAAACGAACCAACTGGACATACAAGGAATTTTCGGTTTTTTGTTTAAGAATACCCCCATACCCAACATCAGACACATCGGTTTCAACAATTTTGAAAGCGGCAGGATCAGAGATACCAAGACAATGAAGACTCTTAACTTGAGTTTTAACCTGCCTGACAATTTGGGTGTGAAGAGATGACTAGAGATTTGAGTTCTTTTTAGCCTATCGTACAGAGGTTTGATCAGGATACATAAATTTTTGTAAATTTCAGAAACATAATTTAGGCTACCTAAAAATCTTTGTAATTGATTTTTATCTTTAATTTCATCTGGAAATTATCTGCAAATTCGATTGCCCTATTAATAGGTGTAATGGTTCCAAAATGAATTTTGTGACCTAAAAATCTAACATTAGTTTGGAATTAATTAATTTTGTGGGTGATAAACTAAACCATTAGATTTGATAATTTGATAAAATTGGTACAAGTGTTTCCAAAGTTCCATCCAAGGTTTTGGAAAAGATTAGTATATCATCGATATACACTGTTGAGAAGTGGGTAAAAGGAGTAAGAATATCATTCATAATGTTTTGAAATTCAGATGGAGAAATTTTGAGACCAAATGGCAGAACAGTCCATTCATAATGGCCAAATGGGACATTAAAAGCTGCTTTATAACGATCTTGAAGATGGATTTGGATTTGCCAGAATCCAGATTTAAGATCAAAATTTGAAAAAATGGTGGCTTGATGTAAACGTTTAATAAGGTCGCGTTTGTTTGGAATGAGATATCTAATCCATTGTAAAGCTTCATTAAGGGGTTTGTAGTTAATAACAAGCCTTGGTGATCCTCTTTCTAGTTCAGCAGCCTTATGTAGCGACAAGTCATTATTTTGTTATAAAATTGGTATTCTCACTACAAAAATGTTTTAGTTACTAACAAATTTTATTTTCCTTGTTAATATGTTACTATTTCTAACAAAAATAAATTTCATTGAAAAAACCATAGAGTTGTCACTTTTTGTAACAAAATCTATTTTGTTGGCAACTTTTCTTTGTAAAGAGATGGCGAACATTATTTATTCCAAAATCAATTTCCCACCAACATTATTTAGCAACAAAATATTTCTTTATTAACGAAATTTTAGTTTGTTAGTCATAATGACGTCATTTACAATAAATTATTTCATTGCTAATAAATATTAATATTATTGACAAACATTTTCTTAGTAAATGCACTATAACACTTGTTCGTGTCTCTTCAACAATGAAACTAAATTTCCTCTAATTAATTACCACGTTATTGCAACGATTTATTTGGTTACTTATAATGAATTTTTTTATATTTAAAGCTCCTAGCTTCTTTATGGTGGAAAAATATTAATTCGTTGAAATTTTTTATTAGTAGCATTGATATAATTTCATCTGAAAAATCAAATAAAATTTATTTAACAATAGTACAACATTATTTTACTGTTAATTATAATATTAATGGTAACAATTTATTTCGTTGCTAAATATTGATAAAATTTCCATGAACATTTTTATTATTAAGGCTCATTTTCTTATTTACAACAATTTAATTTATTTCATTGAGGATATAAACCAATTTCAATAACATATAACATTGAATTGCTATTACTATTTTGTTGCTAATTATAATGGTGTTACTGTGAAATTTTTTTTCATTGCTAAAAGTGGTAGATATTTAACATAAATCTTATAATCGTGAAAATATTATCTTTAATTTATAGTGATGAATATTATATATTAGTCTCTATTATATACGTAGCAATGGTTTTTTATTGCAAAAAATGAGTAATTTGATTTAATAAGCTATAAAGTTGTTTCACACAATACAATTATTCAAATAGCTCAATTGGTAAATATTGCAACAGATCGATTCCCGTTAAGCCTAAAAATAAATATATTATATATGAAATTCCATAATGGGGTCTTATCATCAAGAGTGGGGTCCTTAGAGTTTGGGAGGTAGTGGGTGATGTCCTTAGAGTTTGGGACCTAGATTAGGTCGTCTCTTAGACAACTTTAATATATCATTTTTTTTATTGAAAATAATTTCCTTGGTAATTGGTAACAATACCGATGACAACTTTCGTTGATATTCATGCATTTTACCAACGAAAAAGTTCTATGATAAATGTTGTTACCTTTGCCAACGACAATTTTAAGATTTTTCGAGAAAAATTTTGTAGGTAAATAAAATAGTTCTTGCAACAAACAATTTGTTGGTAACGATATTTGATTTTCACCAACGAATTTCTTTGGTAGTTGTCAATGTTACCAACAAAATATTTTCTTGACTTAGCATCCCTTTTACCAACAAAAACTGTAATTCCTTGGCAAATACCTTTAGCTACGGGGATGCCTCCAGGAACCCACCAACGAATTTTTTTCCTTGTTTAAAGTAGTTTTCAACAACATTTTGAGTTTTGTCAAGGACATTTTTTCTTGAAAAATGCCTTAATTGTTGTAGTGATATCAATGATATACTAATGTTTTCCAAAACCTTGGATGAACATTGGGAAGTGGGAACACTTGTACCAATTTTATCAAATAATCAAATTATCAAATCTAATGCTTTAGTTTTATCACCCATAAAAATATATTTATTCCAAACTAATGTTAGATTTTTAGGTCACAAAATTCACTTTGGAACCATTATACCTATTAATAGGGCAATCAAATTTGCAAATAAATTTCAAGATGAAATCAAAGATAAAAGTGAATTGCAAAGATTTTTAGGTCGCATAAATTATGTTTCTAAATTTTACAAACCTCTGTATGCTAGGCTAAAAAAGAACCCAAATCCCTGGTCCTCTCTTCACACCCAAATTGTCAGACAAGTTAAAACTCAAGTTAAGAGTCTTCCCTGTCTTGGTATCTCTGATCCTGCCGCTTTCAAAATTGTTGAAACCGATGCGTCTGATGTCGGGTATAGTGGTATTCTTAAACAAAAAGCCGAAAATTCCTTGTCTCTCTAGGTTGTTCGTTTTCATTCTGGTATATGGAATACTACTCAATTAAATTATTCCCCGGTAAAAAAAAGAATTACTTTCAATTGTTTTATGCATCATGAAATTTCAAGATGATTTATTGAATCAACCATTTTTATTACGAACTTATTGTAAATCAGCAAAAGAAATTTAAAAAAAGGATGTTCAAAACCTTATTTATAAACAAATCTTTGCTCGTTGGCAGGGTTTACTTTCTGCTTTTGATTTTCAGATAAAATATATAAAAGGAGAATCCAATTATCTACTAGATTTTCTGATAAGAGAATTCCTTCAAAATCAGCCATGAGTTCTCAACCCCAATCAAAAGATCATTATTCTACGAAACCTGCATTCCCATCCAAACAGGCATAGATTCACGTGGGGAGTGCCCCCACTAACTTTTGAGATTTTTTTTATATAATTTATTTGTCCCCCAATTAGGTTTTTTATTTGCCCATCTATTCTCACTTTTCACTTCAACTAGGACTTCATCCTTCAAATCATGTACATATCAAATTCAAACTCTACTTTTAGAGTTAGAGATAGAGGTTAAATCCCTCAAATCTCTCAAAGAAACCAAAATCCACAGTTTCTTCTTCACACTCCATCGATTGGATAAGATGAGGGAAACCCCCATATTTCATCATCTTCAAAGATCTATAACTATTGAGTTATTTGAGCTTATCTTCACAAGATCCTGTAGGATCCAAACCACCTTATTCTTCTTCTTCTAGGTACCAGGTGCCTTCATTAATCATTGTGTTGGTCATCTCCACAAAAAAATTGTAAGCAACCCAATCTCTCCCTCCTTTTCTTGGGAGACATATTCAGACATGTCTTTTTTATCCATTATTAATTTGGTTTAAGACTAAAGCCTGCTAGGTAATATGCTACTCACCCTCGGGCAATAGGAGTTATCTTGTAGTGTCAGAGAACGTATATTCAAGAGTTGATCTGGTTTACGATACCTTGGGTTTTCCATGGGGTCGCCTCTATATTGGTGGGTATTTCACTGCTTAGGTGTTATCCATAACTATTTCCAGATTCCTGCAATTTTCTTGTAGTTTTAAGAAAATTATTTTTCATGCTCTATATCTAATTATAAGAAAGTTATTTTTCACGCTCTTATATGATGATAATCTTCGCAGCAGTCACAGGCAGCACGCTGATCCTGTCCCGTCCCGATCCCGTATGAACGGGATGGGTATATCTCGTCCCATCCCGTCCCGTGCCCACCCCTACCTCAAAGTCTTTTCTGAGCTTGATCGAAAACAAAACATTCGTTACCACAAAATGTTTTCAGTCAATTACAATCCCCAATCCTACAATTATCTTGATTACAAACAAGCATGGTACAAAGCTTTCTTGCTTCCTACCCCCAAATGCTCCCATTCTTGGTTTTTCCTATTTTGCAAAAAGTTCTCTTCCAAATTAATTTCATTATGGTTCCGACACACTTGGTGGAGTTTCTATGGTCCTGTTCAAGACATCCTTCCTTCTCCAGTTCTTGAAGGATGGATTCTTTTCAAATCCAAATTCCATGCATGGTCCTATTCCTCAGGCAGAGCAAGTTCCTTCACTCTGTATTTTGTGTGTGTGTGTTTTTTTTTTTATCAAATTCAATCTTGCATGGATTTGTTGTTGGGATTATGTCTCAACTCCTATTCCCAATCCTTGTCAATCAGCAAAATCTCCTCTATGGATTTGCTGTAGATTTAAATTCAAATGATGGTCACAATTTGATCGCTCTGGTGTAATAACCAAAGATGCCGTCAACCAATTCTTCCAAATTCAAGATCTTCTTCCTAAAGCTCCTCAAATGGATCCTATACATCAAACTGCATCTAAATCAAAGCTTCTCATGCCGCACATAAAAAATCAACTTCAAGGCAAGCCTACAAAAGCTCAGCTTCTTGAAACTTTGTCCCACATCTGTTTAACTGATAGTTCTGACGAAGAAGAATATTCAACAGTACCTGACAATGAAGACGTCTGCTTTGGCGTCTTTTCTCCAACATCATGATTTGTCTTGCAACACTATCCAAGAGAATCTATGAGTCATCATGATTCTAGAAGCCCATTATTACAAACGACATGCTTCCTATTAAGTTTTTTCCTCGTTCATCAAAAGCAACCAAAGCATCTTCAATAGTTTCTCCACTCATGAAAAGCAATCAAAGCATCTTCAACAGTTTCTCCCCTCATCAAAAGCAACCAAAGCATCTTCAACAGCTTCTCCACTTATCAAAAGCAAATAGTATTCACACTCAACCCCTCCAATCATTCAGAAGACAACAAACTTTCGCCAATAATAGAGGTCTCCTACCTCTTCTTTTCTATTATTTAAGCAATGTAGTTCCTCATTTAGAGGCATGACGAATTTTAGGAATGTAATCTCTTACTCCTGTTATCTCCTGTAAGTCTTCAATCTTTTCAATAAATCAAAGTCTTTTATCTGTTCTATATTTCTTTAAATATACATTTAGTATCATATTGTAGAATTTATTTGGCCAGAACTACCTGTATAACAACTTTAGTGGATCCTTAGTTGCAACATCGTTCCCCAAAATAGACTATACAATTAATTATACTCTGATTTCAACCTTCTAATTTATTTTGTATTTCAATTTTTTTGAATAATACAAATTGGCAATTGAAAAATAATACTATCCATGAAAAGGTCTTTTTACCATGAACTACCCTCATTTGAGCAAGTGGGATAGAGACAGTACTCCAACATGGACAAGTCCCTATCAAATAATGGTAATCCATGTTTTTTTTTTTTGCATCACTTGAAAAACACATGTATAAAATAACGATTGATTATATGGTTAACTGACATCGATGGACTAAAATCATTTACCCTATTAGTACAAGCAACAAACATCAAATTTCTTATTAAAAAGACTTTTCACAACATGTTCCCTCCATCAAAATTTAGAACTCTACTTCCTTACAAATATTCAACGCATAATGCATTAGAAAATTTTCACTATTCGTTTTTTAAAATCTTTTTTGCAATATTTATTTAATGTTTTGTAGAATAATCTGCATTGGGAGAAAGATTTATCTTTTATAACACATGATATATCAATCTATAACTCAAAGTGGTATGTTTCATTAACATCATAAAAAATAGGCCTCAGATAAAATACAACCCCACAGGAGTGAAACGTTTAAAAAAAAAAAAAAAACTCCTTGATTTGGCACAATAGGCCTCTGATAAAATACAACCCCTCATTAACATGTTCCCTCCAAGTAGTCTTGCTCCACTAGAAAAAGCAAATACCAAATCTACGGTTCATGGATTACTTGTTGCCGCCCCCAAAATAAATATTTAGAAAAGGGAATTAGGGTTGCAAGCTCCTTGATTTGGCAAAATAGAAGCCTCATTCCTTGTGCACATCAATTTATCTGCCATTTTTACAAACATGTGCACTGAATTTAGCTTTGATGTGTTTATAATCTTGACATTATGTTATCAAGTGCTTCGATAATGTTCTTGTAGCATTCTTGAACAAGGATTGTGTCCTTACTCCTAGCTGCATAGTCTAGCTGCCAAAATTCCAGGAAGAAAAATAAATAAATGAATGAATAAACTCAAAAGAGGAAATTAAAAAAATAAAAATTACAGTAGCATTCACTTTTGTGACATTGTTGAAGAGCTGAGAGTAAAGTTGCCTAAGCAAGGGTCTTTCACTCCCTGGTTTTGCTTGAATTATGGTATAAATATCTTGCTTTAGCAATGATGAGCTCTTCCGAAGCGCCTTCTGAGCTTCTCGCCACGATTCCGAATCAAGCAAAATCTTAACATCCCTGAGATCTCGTTCATGGGATTTGATGGTGCTCTCTGCTTCTTCAAATGTTTGATCAGGAACAGTCATTCTAAGATCAAAACCAGCTCTTGCCAACTCTGCATTAAATGTGACTTCTTTTGCTAACAAAATTGTACCCACAATTGCTGATCTTCTACTAATAATGTTGGAGTGGATGTTGTTTAGAGGATTGTCTCTGAGCTTAGACGAGTGTAGAAGAAAGGTTGGAGAGTGGAGTTGTAAGCTCAAGAGTGTTGGTGCCATGATTCTGTATTGGTGTGAAAAAAAAGGCTTCTACTTGTATGGTGGATTGCGTGGTTATAATGTGATGTGGTTCGCAACTTGAGATAAGGGTGGGTGCCTCTGGGTGTCATTCCAAATTAATTAATTATTTTCCAGAGAAGGTGACAAAATTACTATACATTCAAAATTAACAAAGGGGCAGATTTTGTTTACAAAATGCACTTCAATGCACCAATATCAAACCATGGAGGTAAGTATAGAAATGAAAAATCTCTCTAGCTAGCTAGGAACATTCATTCAAATTTAGTCCTTAAAGTCTAGCAGAGTTCATAAAACTTATCATATGCAACCAAATAAAATAAATAGAGTAGAGATCATCATCTACACCTGAGTACTGTACGGATTTGAACTCGAACTCGAACTCAGGTCTACAATTAATTTTCTTAAGGGGTAAACACATCGGAGAGTAGGCCACAAATGAATGAACTCAATTATGTCGGCAACCCACGAACTTCATTTATTTATTCGTGGTGTATAATTATCATTACTATTCTCCTTTTGTGTTTAGTTGTATTATTATGTTCATGCATGCCAATTTCATTAGAAATAACTGGCATATTTCATTGGGAGTTGAGAAATGAATTTTCCATGTGTCAATTGACTTCCACAAAATTTTGTGTGAAGAGTTAAAAGGCTACTCTCATGCAAATTTCCTTCTTCCAACAAACACACGCATTAATATATATTGAGCCTTTAAACCACCCCAAACTATATATTAATATTCATCTTGCACCACATTTGAAATGACTTTCATATCTTCTGTTGCAAAGGAAAAACAAAACACAAAATTCCGCAATCCTTCTATTATGACAATCTTGTCTTAGTGTATTTATTGCGTTTAAAAAATGTAGAGGTAAACATTCTTATCGCACTGGTGAGGTAACAATGCACATGTCACCCTTTCAATGTTGATCACACAAATTAAACTTATCAAGTTTGTTAGTTGGAAGATTGGGATAAAAATAATAATAATAATTAAAGGTAGTGAAATATATTGTTACTGCTTGATTATCTAGGCACTTTGTCAATAGAGCGTGTGCTTAATTTCAAACTTTGCTAATGTTCAAAACTTTGAGAGCTATCTAATTTATTATTGTATATTTTAAAATATTAACTTCAGTTTCATTTTTATTTTATAAATATCAAATAAACAAAATTATTTTAGATAACAACATAAGATAAATAGTTAAATTTATGAATAATCATAATATATATATATATATATAAAGAGAGAACATGAAAACTATTATGTGTACAAAACATTTTTAATAATAATATATAGTCTCTATAAAAATAAAAAATATTGATGAAACAAAACATTTGCGAGAATTCAAATTTTGGAAGTGAAGTTCCGCAAGCCATAAACCGAAGGGATATAGATTTTGAGAGCGGGGCTTGGTAAATTATAGAGTGGGGATTTGAGAGGAATCCGTCCAAAAACGCCAGAGCGAAGATTGAGAATGTGAGCATCACCCTGACAGAAGGTTTATATAACTAAGACTATGCACCTTTAACTTTAGCAATTTTGCGGGATCTTGTTCTACTGGCTAGTATAGATGCTCTTATTATAAAATCACAGGTTAAGAGGTCTATAATGAATGCGAGTAAGTCTAGCTAGTCATGTTTGCTAACATTTTTTGTTTTTAAATTTTTTTTTTTTTTTTACACTTTTTACCTATTATCTTTAAAACACGACCATAAACACTATCTATAGAAGTGGTAGAAGTGCAAAAAAACAAAAAAAAATGCTAGCAAACATGACTGGCCAGAATTGTTGAATGCTAAATAATCACTAAACCAATTTCTAAGAAACATGATGCGACGGTATAGATGCCATTATTTCAGATTAAAAAGTTCAACACACTACAAAAAAAATCGACATCAGCGACGGCTACAATCCGTCGCCAATTGACCCAAAACCGTAGCTAAATCGAAACAGCGACGGCACACCAACCGTCGCCAAGCCGTAGCAATTATTATCGTCGCTATTTGAATCAGCGACGGCACAATAGCCGTTGCTAATTGGCGACCGCTACGAACCGTCACTAATTTGAAAACTGCCGTCGCTAATTTCCAAATTCAAATACATATTAGCGACGGTTAGCTTACCGTTGCTAGCTAGCGACGGTTTCTTGCCGTCGCTAATTTCCAAATTCAAATACATATTAGCGACGGGTAGCTTACCGTAGCTAGCTAGCGACGGTTTTTAGCCGTCGCTAATTTCCAAATTCAAATACATTAGCGACGCCTAGATTACCGTTGCTAGTTAGCGACGGCACGGAGCCGTCGCTAAGTCCCGAATTAGATTTCTTTAGGGACGGCCAGATTGCCGTGGCTAACAAAAAAAATTGAAATTTTTTTTTTATAATTAATTTTATAATACTTTTTTTGTCATTATATTAATTTTATATTACTCAATAATAATCAAATTGAATTATAAACATCTTAATAAAATACAATCCCAAATAGACAAAATTGGAATATAAACATATTTGGCTTATACTTTTTATTTGTCCCGAATAGAAATACTTTTTTTTGGCAAATTATAAACTTCTTAAACCTGAACAAAATTAAATTAATTTTCATATACTCAATAAATTGTCCATCACAAAAAAATACAATCCCAAATACTGTCAACCTCAAATTGAGATAACTACATAAAACAAAATTGTGATCGTCTATGCGAAATAAAACAAAATTTTTACATACAGTAATTGCTTTAAGATCTGCATCAGCTTGGTCTTCCAGAACTGCATTAAATCACAATTTGCACAATCATCAGAGTAAATAAACCCACAGATCGCTACCCTGATTATATAAGACCATATGCTAAACAAAAAGTTACACAAATAAAATCCAAAACAGATGTGTACCTCACCCAGCAATGAGGTACTGTGCAGGATCACCTTCGGGGACATTTTCCATGAACCATGCTACATGTGAAACCACTTCTTCATTGCTGAAGGTGGTGAATGACAGAAGGTGTACAGCTGACATAAGCAGCTGTACCCACATAATTAATCTGAAACATCTGAAACAATGCTTCATTGCATCTTGGTTGCATCCAGACAAGGAATAAAGGGAACTAGCTCGATCAGTTTAGCATAATGGGGGCAATTTTGCAAAACATTATCTTTTAACTTGCTTCTTAATTGCATAATTTGCAGTAATACAAAAGATTTGGTTATTCATTTGATAAAAGTGAGGAAGGAAAGACGCTGCTTTCCACATATCTTTCAGCCACATAACTAAGTTCTAAGCTACCAAATTGACTAGAACTTCGATAATATACCAAACAGCTTTCTACAATGACTCTAAATAAACTGGTTGTACAAACTGCCACCCATCCTTCACTAAAAAATGATACATCGCTCATCCAGCTAGTGCATGAAAATACCATGTGAGGTCCCAGTCGATGAGAGACATAATGTTTTTTGTCCCACGCTCAATACCAAGTCTCACAAATATGCATGTCATTAAAAATAATTTTGAGTTTTTGCTAATGTCAGTTACTTTGCTTATCTAACTCTTATAACAAGTCGGGGGTGGAGCAGTCTCCATGTCACTCTATATAAGCGCCAACAGTAATATCAAATGTATGGTGTCAATTAAAACAAAACAATTTGCATTGGACATAAATAAGTGAAAAATGGTAAGCAATGCGATCTTACCTTCTTGAGAAATCCGGCACCAAAAGCTCTTGTAACTTTCAACTGTCCCTTGACTCTATCATTCAAGATAGCTTGGTTATCATCAACATGTTTTGCTTTGATCCTCAATACTTCCTAGAAATATTGAAAAGAAAGAAATGGTGAGTCCACAAAAAAAATTCAAGATATCTCAACCTAATTTTAGAGAAGACTCAAAAACTCTAGTCAAGAGATAAAATATTCTTAAATACATATTAACATATGATGTATCACACTTTGTTAGTTTCTGCAGAGCACCCAAATAAAAGGTAGGAAATTCAAAGTTTGAAAATCCCTTTTTCAAGGGACAACCTCTCCTTCCTGCAGATTGCATCGCTCTCAATCTATCTCTTTGAATAAACACAAATGAGAATCTTGGATTTATAACCTAAAATATCAAAATGATTGAGACAAATATGCTAGAGACGACCAGGTGCCAAGTGAGGCAATCATTACAAGTTACAACCTTGCAAATGTTCATGATTAAGGGGTTCAAATGCTTCACTTCTTGTACGTTTCCTCTAAATTCTATTTTTAGGGATTGTACATGTTAATTTCTCATCAAAAGATGAAAGAAAATCATCCCTCCTCGGCTTAGACCACTTCCATTCTACCCATCCTCTTTCTCTTTCAATGAAATATTAGCAATAAAAATCCAACCAGCTAGTCATTTCTAGATATAAATAAGTGAAAGGCCTAAATAAGTGAAAGGCCTAAATTCAACCTTCGGTGAGAGAAACCCAATCAATAGATTCAAGATATATATCCCGAGCCCATACGAAACGATATAGAATCCTTCAATGAAGTAAATGCGCAGAGAGCAAACAAGGACTTGAGCAAAAACAGAGTGTACCCAAGGGTGAATAAGCAACCAGCGTACACACAATAACCGCATCCACGCAGCCGCAGAATCTCAAAAACCGCAACCACGCAGCAAACGCAGCACCCATCCAGCAAACTCAGCACTCAGCCAGACAGAGAACGCAGCAGTCCATGTCATCGCAGCAGCAGTAAACGTCATCGCAGCTTCGGACTGCAGTAAACGCAGCACCCATCCTTTGCGACAGACTGCACAGTGCAGTGCGCACCCACCGTGCTGCTGCTCGTCCCCCTGTTTTGCGACAGACTGCCCACTCTGTTTTGCGACAGACTGCCCAATCCTGTTTTGCAGTTCCCTGCAGTCCAAAAAACTTTTATATTTACGCAGAAAATAGTGAAATGAAAAATGAGAAGATGAAACAGCAGGAAAGGAAGATTAATAGTATCTAAGAAAATTCATTGTAGACGAGTATCCTAACATTGTCACAGATATAATCGACAATCCAAATTTCCCAGAAATGAATCAAGATCCAACATGTTGTTATAAAATATTTTCATAGCATTTTTCATTAAAACCACAAAGGTAAGAGTTATAAAGAACCAAGGTATTATTTTTGTTAGTAGGTGCTCATACACTATCTGATACGAGTGTCATATCTAGTCCATGGAGTATCTGGGTAGTCATATCCTGTTGGACAAGTGAAAGTACCAGGTATCATATGTTAGGTGGGAAACCATTTCTACATTTTCCCAAAAAATCAAAGAGAGGTACCTTAATGCTTCCTTCTGGATTAGTTCAAGCTGCTACTGCTGCTACCATTGGTGCTTCACGAGAAGCAGCCTCAGGTAGATGGACTCCTACATCTCATCCCAAACTACTATTTAGGGTCAGTGGGTGGCAGGTAACAGTCTCGCTTTCCTAAGCCATTCAAGTGTATGGAATCTGCGGTGCTTAGGTATCTTCGATCTTCCTAATGAAAGAGTCCCCTGTCTGACAATAAAATACATATTAAGATGCTGCAATCATTTCAAACTGTCATTTTCATTCTTTGTTGTTTCTATATTATCAAATACATTTCTAATGTCTTTGGTACTTTTTCAGGATTCATTTGAGATCCCCCGACGTCAACCTTCAAGGGGTGGGGATGTCGAGTTAGGAATGAATCCAAATTCTGCAGACATGGGCTTAGACCATTTTTTCAAACAGGTTGGTAGTTACTATACCGATAAATAGCATCTTCATCCAGTTCTTTTACATGATTTTGCATTGTAAAAGCGATTTTTTTTATTGGTTATTGTCTGATATTGCCAAATGACTTAGTAGCATCTCTTATCATGCTAGGTTGAAGAAATTGAAAAGCAAATTGAGAAGATTAATCGGCATTTGAAGAATCTGCAGGTATGAGTTTCCTTTTAGTTGTTTTGCAGCTTTTCACAACCTATAACTCAATTTGCCATTTTCTCTTGACTTATGTAACAAAGACAGTCTCAGTCTTTATAGGAGTTCACTGTGTCACTCATAATCTTCAACCCCATCTATTAGATGCATGGACACAAGCTTTAAATCAGTCCCCTACCCAGCTCTTACAAATAGGCGACAGTCATAGACCACTAGAAAGAGTCATATATTGATGCAGTATCAACTTTTTTGGCCTTGAAAATGGTTCAAAAGAAAGAAAGCTTATGCAATGTTGAATCCTAATGCCTAATCAGCATTAGCACCTCCATGACCATGATCACCCTCCCTCTCTAGAAAGCAAGGATGCACGGACTCGGGTACGCGCGTCGTATCGGATACGGATACGACACGGCGACTCGGCAATTTTCTAAAAACTAGGATTCGGGGACTCGGCGACACGTCAATCAAATCTTATTTATATTTTTATATTTTATTAAAAAATTATGAACATAATGTCATAAAAACTCAAAAACAATAAAAAGATGCATTAAAGATTGATAGTTCTATACATAACTCAAAAATATCAACTTTAAATCCCAAAAAATGGACGTCAACAAAAATAGAAATGAAAAAGAAAAAATGAGGCAAAGATGAGTACAACTAGTATAAGAGATTAGCACAATGAAGTGAATCTATTATTAAATCCACACAACCTTCTGGTGAGGAATGTAGTAATCGACTTTGTTGACTCACTAGATGGATTTTTCTAAAAAAATTTAGCATTTTTCAAGTAGAACTACCAAAAATCTTTAAGCTGTCCACGAAAAATCAGATGTGTCCACACATCTAACAACTTGTTGATGCTAGACAGGATGGAATCCATAGATCCAATTCATATCCATTGACTTTTCCACAATATTCCTCTGGCCAAAACAAAAAAGAAGTCCGTACATTTTGGCTTAAATGGGGGACTTCTATTACAGATCCCCTAGAAACTATGAGTATGTTTGGTTGTAATTGTAATTTTCTTTCCCTCCTCTACAACAAAAAACTTTAAATTTGATTCATGTGGAATGAAATATAACCTCTATAGTTCTCCATGGAAAAAAAAAGTATAAAAATGGAAAGCTTAAGATTTGATTCATGAGGAATGAAAAATAAGTTTTTCGATATAAAAACATTAAAAGGGAACAAATACCATGGAGGATTATATGTTGTATTGAAACTTGAAAGATGAAAAGAGAACCTCCTATGAGTAAGGGTATGGCTAATAATGGTGTTGGCTTTGAACCTTGCTCTTCATCTTCAAAACTGAAACTCACTCCAATCATTTTTGCCCTCCTCTGGCTTTGGCTACTTAATAAAACAAGGCCGAGATGTCAAATTCGGCAATAGATTCTTCTACTCAACCCAAATGAAATGATGGACCAAAAAAATATAAAACAGAGCTGACAGCGTGCGCTAAGAAGAAACTATTGAGGAACTACCACCATAATTTATTATAGCAATATATGTTGTTTAATTGGTTCCTCTCTTTATGGTTTTTAGTGTTCATAGATAAACACTACAGCGAATTCAACATTTACATCACCAGATCCGTCCATCCATTCATGCACAATAAACAAAGAATACAACCAACTATATGAAACTATAGAAGAGATCAGATATTATTTACCTCTGGGTATATATGTAATGTATGGAGGCCTGTGCTGCTGTCAAACACTTTCGAGGTCATATCTGCAGACACAACAAAACACATTATGAGCATATAAGAATGACAAAACGTTCTACACATGCAATACCAGCAAAAAAATCAGATATGTAATCATTTTCCTAAAATTATAGAAGAATAAGTAATTAAGGAGAAATGTAATCAGATATGTAATCATTCTCTAAATTATAGAAGAATAAGAAAAAAAATCAGATATGTAATCATTTTCCTAAAATCAGATATGTAATCATTTTCCTAAAATTTAGTCACATTTAAGACAATTCTTTAAAAACTCGATTCATTTCAACACACAACATTAATTAAGGAGAACATGGACACGGTGAACTGCAAATTAACAGAGATACCAACAGCACTTGTGTTCAGTGCTTGGCCCTAGAAGCAGCTCAGGTGCTCGATACATATAGTTACCACTACCTGCCAGTAAGCATCAATATCTCATGAGCAAGGAATTGCTATTTGATTTGAAAATTCACATCCCATAAAAGGAACAAAAGCTTGAGAGTATAGCATACATAATCAGAAATTCTTTCATGGTCTAAACAACCATTTATGCACCCAAACCTACATATAGAATAGTCTCAAAAGTAAAGAAACTGCAGAGTCAATAAATGCATTGATTTCAGTCCATCCATGACTTAACAGCAATTGACTTAAAGAGCTGGGGGTGTCTACGAGGGAGCTCCACTAGCTCCCTGATATGAGCCATCTGCTTTCTCACGTTCATTTACCTATGCATTCAGCAAATTGTTACTACTTATCCAAGCAACCTTTTACAAGCATACAAATAGCATTCAAGCAGCATTCAGCATACATTTGAGCAATTGAAGCATACGATTCAGCATTCAGAATTCAGCATACATTTCAGCATTCAAGCATTTCATCACTTTAGCATTCAAGCAGCATTCAGCATTCAGCATTCAAATTAGCTATGGTTCAAGTTTAACTATTCATGTATTTAGGTGGTGTGGTTAAAGTTTAATTACTCACCCCGCTTGGCTGCGTCGCGGATCCTATTAGAGGTTGCATGTTTAACATGAATGCTTTGAATGCCTCCATATCATTGGTCAACGTGTCTACCTTCCGATTGGTTGTCTCCAGCTTTGCTTCAGTGGCTGCTAACTTCTCCTTCGTAGCTACGAGCTCTTGTGCAGTTGCATCATGAGCTGCAAGCAGCTGTTGCTTAGTAAGCTCATGTGATTCCACTAGTTCACGTACTTTGGCATTAGCTTCATCCCCCACTGCATTGCGGAGCATTTGTCGAGTGACGCCAACCCCATACATCTTGGCCCTCCCATGTCCATCCCCCCCATCACATTTGTAAACGCCTCCTCCCTATTCATTCCCTCACGACCATCTGTTGGTTGTGTTAGCTGTTCCATTTGCTCCTGCATCAAAACAGATACGCATACCCATAACCCATAAATGATCAAATACAGTTTATGATGGTTAACAACATTTGAACAACACATTAACTAGGTACATTCATATAATTCCATAGAATATAACGTACATATCTCCTTGCTGCTTCAGGCTGAGGGAATAATCCATCAGATAATGTGTAAGTTGCTTTGAACATTTGCATACGATCTGGTTCTTGTTCATTTGGGTTTTTTTCTCTCTGGAATAATACAAATTACATTAAAAGAATATACATAAGCTAGTACATCTTCATGCATTAAGGGGTAATATATGAGCGGCATGGCATGGTTCCACATCGATGGGAATGACATGGTTCCACATCGATTGGGAAATCATTTACGTGCAAATAGAAATCATTGTGCATTATATATTATATATAGAAATCATCTTCATTATATATAGAAATCATTGGGGAAAAAATTGCTACCTCTTCCTCCCATTTACGTGCAAATGACATGGTTCCACATCGATGAATCATCTTCAATCGGGCGCGATTTGATTTATTTGTGCACTGACTTTCTGCATACAAACACAAATTCACAGTTACAATTCCTTTCAATCATATGAACTATC
>QNQO01004355.1:0-28113 GCA_003290165.1 Berberis thunbergii | reverse complement strand
TGATAGTCACATAATTATTACATAATATACCCCTTAATTTATACATGTTAGTGTTTCGATTATTATATTTTATAGTAATTATTTCGTTTTCATATCTTTGTAGGAATTTGAGCGTAAACGATGAAATCAGATTAAAGCGGCAAGTTAAGGAACGACAATTAGTCGATTCCAATGGTGGTATAAAGCAATCACAAAACCTAAACCTAAACCTAATTCATACCCTAAACCCGAAACCTAATTCATACCCTAAAACCAATTCATACCCTAAAACCAAACCCAAACCTAATCCTTCCTACCTCATTGTTGAATCATTCCCTAATTCCATCCTATTCATCTTGATTATTCTTTATAATAGAAGAGGATAGGGTAAGAATGGGGAGAGGAGGAAGAGAAGGGAAAAGAGGAGAATTAGAAATCAAAACCTCTCCTCAATGGAGATTCCTCAAAGGATCTCCTCTCTCAAAGTGATTCTCACAAGGTCACCCTCACCACTCATCCATCTCTCACTCACTCCACTCACTCAGCAATCACCACCTCGCCACCACCATCACCCTAGCACCACCTCCACCGCCAGAACAGCACAACCGCCATCGTCACCACCGTGAAACAGGGGTTGACAACCCTGTTTCACGTCAACTTTCCACCATCACCGCAATATCCCTCTCCCTGTCCCCATCCTTCACGCCAACATCACAAGGCGGACAGAACAGACTCGACCGCCGCGACAGAGCCACCCCAACCACGCCGCGAACAGAGTCGCACCGCGACTCTGTTCCGCCTCGCCGCAACCGTCCTCCTTTCCTCTGTCCTTCTTCGTCCCAGGCGTCCTTAACGTCTCTCCACCACCGTCCAACCACCACAAACACCTCGTCCACGCGCACAACCATCGTGAAACAGGAAGCGAAAACAGGGGAGCATCGCTCGCTTATCTCTCTTTGTTTTTACTGTTTCTTGGTGTTTCCTCACGTTTCTCATCTTTTCAGTTTGGAAGCATTTGGAGGTCGAGGGGACTCGCGAGAGAGAACGAGGCGCGAACATCTGCTGTCGCGCTGGAGAAGACGAGCGGCTACTGTAGCGCCACGTAGCAGAGGCGGGAAGGGTTATTTCGGTTATTCGGCTATTCACACCCCGGTTTGCTCTGTACCACCACAGAGTGCTTTGGCCAGTTTCTCGGGATTCGCGTCCGTGCAGAGATGATTTCCACCTCCATTGACGTGTGCCCACCGCCACCATGACCAGCTAAACCATTCGCCAAGGCTACGATGAACCACGGGATTTCTAGAGTTGTGTATTTAAATTTATTATTTTCTTATGCTTGAACGTTAAACACATTTGATTTATGATTTTTAATAAATGCTTTCACCGATATATCCTGATTAATTATCTAGACTAGTCGGTAGTTAGAAGTACCCTTTGTTGAAATTCAAAAGTCTGATTTAATCAATTAATCTGAATCTGTGATTGTGTGTGCCGTAAGAAGACACACAATGCTAGGGATTAGATTAGTTAAAAAAACCTGTATTGTGTGTGCTGTAAGAAGACACCAATTCTAGGGGTTTATACCTATGCTTAAATCAATTGTGAACTTAGATTAATCTTTAGGTTAGTCATGTTAAATCTTGAAAACAATATCTTTGATTACACAAATCTCAAAGAACCTGTGGTGGATTCAATGCCTTGGTTTCCTTTCTCATATTATTTAAAACTTTTTATTTTGTTTTTAATTTGATTTTTAGTTTAGATTTAAAAATGCTGTAACCCCTTTCCTATAAATTAGTTTAATTAAATTCTAAAATTTCAATTGCATCCACCTTCCTCGTGGGATCGACCCGTACTTGCCGTTGTCTACCAGTTAGCACCGTGCACTTGCGGTTATACAAGTAGGTTAAATTAACCTGTTAATTTAGGTTAGTTAAATCCGCATCAAGTTTTTGGCGCCGTTGCCGGGGAATTGCGGTGTAATGAATTTAAGATTTATTTTACTAATTAAAAAAAAATCATAAAAATTCAAAAACAACTTAAAAATTTTAAAAAATGTAAAAAAAATAAATAAAAAATATATATTTAAATTTATTCTTATTTTTATTTTGTTTCTTTTTACACTCATTTTTTGTTGATTTTGCAGATTACACGCTTCTCGAGGAAATTTGACGATCCTGCAAAAACATCAAGAAAATTTTATTTTTATTTTGTGAGGAGAGTTGTACTTTTATTTTCACCTCGTTTTACGAGTGTGCGTGTAATAATTTTTTTTGAACTTTACTATTTTTCATTTTGTTTAATTAAAAAAAAAAAAAAAAACCCAAAATTTTCTAAGTCAAAAGAAATTATAGGGAAACAATTTTAATTGTTACCCAATAATTTTTTATGATTAGAAATCCGACTTCTAAGACCAAGACCAGTAAATTATTTGCATGTGCTTGTGTGCTGATTGAAACATATAAAGAGAAGTCGGACTTTTTTTTGAATTGTGCTAACTTTTTGTGCAGATGGAATACGCACACTGTAAGTATTTCTATCACACGCAACGTATTAGCGACCAGGGTGCTTGGTGTAATTGTTTGAAATTGTGTGATTGGTTGTTAAATTCTGTAATTGTGGATGCTAAACTTTAGTATTCATAATAAGCAGACCCAGCTTCTAAATAGAAACTGGTGGGACTTGATATCCCCACCTCATCACTCCAGCTGTGTGCAACCAATAGCCTAACATAATTAAAATCAATTAGCAAGTTAGATAGACATCTTTTAGGTACGGTGTTCATAGGACAACCAAACCAAGGTGAATCCAATAATTTTTGTGTTGACCAAGCTAAAAGTGACGATGGGTTTAATCATTCAATGAACTCCGAGAGGCCACTGCCACAAGGGTAATTCACCCGGTACGCCGAGTCATAAGTAAGCTACGATCCACAAGAAGAATTGGTGTAACCATCAGTTTTTGGTTAGGAACACAAGCCTCAAGTGTGCACTTAACATCAATCGTTCTCACATCTATTGGCTTACAGAGCGGTAGCACAAGGAAGTACTTAATTGGACCATTGTGACCTCCTTCTCTTGTGCGATAATCCGGTTTCTTTGAAACAAAACTCTAGCCTACTGATTTTGAACTTTGCGGTGTAAAGTGTACACTCTTAGGATCAACTTGTAGCACCCATTGTTGTGTCATAAAGATTACATAAGAAATAATTGTCCCCCAAAGATAAAAGATAATTGATCTCAAAAACGTTGATTGCTTAGGGAGGCATGTTTCTTGTGTATTTATTGGTTGCTGATTGCATGTGAGCCTGTGTATATTTTTAGAGTTAGTGCTTTAAAAAAAAAAAAAAAAAAAAAAAAATGAACACAAGGGATTATCCAGCCTATTTTTCGAGCAAGTCAATTCATTTTATGACATGCGACGACCTGAGTATGATCCATATTTAGTTTATTACTCAGGTCTAGCTTATCATTCTGACTTATCATGGGTTCATGGTCAGTACCATGAAGGCCCTCTAGACACTCCTCAGACTCCTCAAGCTTTCATTCCTGATAATGAGTTAGAGGATATCATGAAAATTTTTATAGAGCGAACAGGAGAAGTGCTTGAGCAAAATTCTCATATATCACAGATTTGACAACTATTTTCAACAAAACTCTCAAGCTATCCGGAAACTTGAGATGACTGTGAGTCAATAGTTGAGTCACTTACTGAGATAGAGTCAGAAAAATTTCCTAGAGCCTCATTTATTGATGAACCTGTAGATTCTGAGGCACTACAGACATCTCCTTCCCATGTCGACTCATGTCTCCCTAGTGACTCATGTATCGAATCAAACTGTGAACATTCTTTAGAGTCTCCCCTTGACCATTTAGAGGCTTGTTTGACTCATTTTAGTTTAGACTTTGATGTTGATGATTCTATTAGGGAAGTCAATGATTTGCTTGACTCAGTCCCCATTGTGGATCCTAGTTATAAATGGAAGTCTAAAGTGAAGTCTCTCCCACTCAGTGAGTCAAACTAGTCCCATCAGTTGGCCACCTGATTTTGACCTTAAACAATTACCTGACACCCTCAGGTATGCATTTTCAGGTGATGAGTTGTCTAGACCAACATCTCTATGTGATTCATGTGATGAGTCTATACCACCTGATATATCCATCGTCTCATCTACTTGCATCGCATTCCCATTTATTAAGGCTACTTTCACCGATCCCTTGTGTTGTAAGTGAGGATTTCAGTTTTCACCATCCTGTTGTGCAAATTATCCAATCATCCGATTTGGAACCAGACATAGGATGTTCCCTTTTTGGAGCACGCAAGGATCATCTATTGTGTATGAACTACGGGTCACTTTTGGAATGTCCTAGTGTATTTGGTGCCCCATGTGATTGCTATATTTTGGTGGCCTGATCCTCAACTGTTCAGGTTGTTGATATACGACCTTGGACTAAGTGTTTGTCATGTTCTTCCTCTCCACTATTTGATACAACCATTTTTTAGGAAGAATATTTGTCGGGCTGATGACGGTAAACCAAGCGCTCCTAGGAGGCAGCCTAGCTTTAGTTGTGTGTCTTTGCTGTTAGTCTAGATTGATTTTCGAGTACCCTATTTAGTTGTGTTTCACTCATACTCGTTAGCTCGCGTAACAGTTTTGACTTCCAACTTGCTTTTTCTTTTTAGTTTTCTTTGTTAGTGTCGAGTCTGCATTTTATCGATTTCTAATGAAAACTCCATGATTCTTATGTTTGTGAGCCTCATTGATGGATGACTTCTTGGAAATTGGTAAAATCTTCACCGCGGTAATATTGTTCTAACCTCCTCTCATGTACTTACTTCATTCATTTGTCAGAATTATTTTATTAAACATTGAGGACAATGTTTGGATTAGGTTTGGGGGTAGGGTTCATGAGTCGGTGAATTTTTTGTAGTATTTTCTTTTCTTATCTTTAAAAAAAAAAAAAAAATTGTTTTTTCTGTCAAGAAAACTTGGTCTTTTACGAGTATGAAAATGAATTGTAAATGTTTTATGCTCAAGAAAATGCAAGCTAACTTGACATATTGGTATATTGATAAAGACTGAAAGTTTATTAAGATCCTTAAGTTAGATCTAGTTCATAAGATTTTTCAACTCGATTATCTTTGCACCATGAGCCATGTTTGCATAACTTGAAGTTGATGAGTGAAATATATACTAGAAAACCTTAGAATAATAGTGGAGACTTAACCCTGAAAGCTTTGAGCCTTTCTATTTTTCTGAGGTTATACATAAACTCTAATTTTTCTTGAGTCTACATTATCTCGTTGATGATCTCATTATTTTCATTCTTTTGATCAATTGCTTTGGAAATGACATAAAAATTGAATTATTACACTAGAACTTCTTGGCTTATTCAATTGAGATGTCATAATACTGACTCGAACTTAGGAAATGATCTAGGCATTTTTTTTTCTTTAAAACCATTAACTAGCCTTTTAACTTACCCTAACATTAACTTTTTGTAGCCTTTTGAGCCATAGATTAACCTTTTATTTGTTAACCCATTAACCTTTACCCAATTTTTCTGGGAATGTGTACGGATGAATATACTTGGTGTAAAAAGAGCATGAAAGATCAAAATATGAAATATTTCATAAATCCTCTATGAAAGAAAGAAAGAAAGAAACAAGAAAGAAAAAGAAAGAAAGAAAGAAAAAGAAGAAGAAGAAGGAAACAGAAGAAGAATGTGAATGAGGATAAAGATGTGAGAATGAAGAAAAAATTGATGGTGCGCAACATTGATTTATTCTTGACAGCCTTAATTGTACGTATAATGGGTGTATACATTCCTAGAAATTTTTTAGAACCCTTTGACATTCCTTATTAACTATTAACCAAGCCCCATTACAACCCACAAAGTCCTAGTTGATCTTAGGTAAAGGTTGGTTATGTAGATGTGGAGATTTAATAACTAAGACCTATGGTGTTTGATTCAACATTTCCAAAAGTAATTGATATTCCTGTCCATGAGATCATGTTCATTCATTCTTGAAAAAGTCCGTTCTTCATATTATTATATGTGAGATGATTGTTTTCCATTATTTACTCTTTTCCTCACATATAACTGAGTGAAATACCAAATCTCTGAGTGCTTTATTGTGAGTGACATGAGAGGTTTGAAGTCAAAACAAACTTTCTACAGGAGATTTAGTCATTGTTTTACTCTGAAATGAAAAGTTATGTTGACAGTGCTATCCACACACACACATTGAGTTGAGGATGATTATGAATTTTTTCTAACCTTTAGAGAATATTAAATTATTTGGAGATTTGTTGATACACTAAAATGACACTGTTGGTTTCTTGCATTTCTTGAAGTTTTAAAATGAGCACTGTTCGACCAAGTTTTGATTGAGTCAGTAATGTTTGTGGGTAACATTTCTGGAAACCCTCACGAGACTATAACTCGTCCACTAGAGGTAATCTAGGGGTTTAAAGCCTTGTTGCACGTTTAAGGTAAGTGCAACCGATGATTCCTGCGAAAGTGAGTTAGGATTTTCTTTTTATTGTTTTGCTCGAGGACTAGCAAAATATAGGTTTGGGGGTATTTGATAGTCACATAATTATTACATAATATACCCCTTAATTTATACATGTTAGTGTTTCGATTATTATATTTTATAGTAATTATTTCGTTTTCATATCTTTGTAGGAATTTGAGCGTAAACGATGAAATCAGATTAAAGCGGCAAGTTAAGGAACGACAATTAGTCGATTCCAATGGTGGTATAAAGCAATCACAAAACCTAAACCTAAACCTAATTCATACCCTAACCCGAAACCTAATTCATACCCTAAAACCAATTCATACCCTAAAACCAAACCCAAACCTAATCCTTCTCCTACCCTCATTGTTGAATCATTCCCTAATTCCATCCCTATTCATCTTGATTATTCTTTATAAATAGAAGAGGATAGGGTAAGAATGGGGAGAGGAGGAAGAGAAGGGAAAAGAGGAGAATTAGAAATCAAAACCTCTTCCTCAATGGAGATTTCCTCAAAGGATCTCCTCTCTCAAAGGTGATTCTCACAAGGTCACCCTCACCACTCATCATCTCTCACTCACTCCACTCACTCAGCAATCACCACCTCGCCACCACCATCACCCTAGCACACCTCCACCGCCAGACAGCACAACCGCCATCGTCACCACCGTGAAACAGGGTGTGGACAACCCTGTTTCACGTCAACTTTCCACCATCACTGCAATATCCCTTCCTGTCCCATCCTTCACGGCCAACATCACAAGGCGGACAGAACAGACTCGACCGCCGCGACAGAGCCACCCCAACCACGCCGCGAAAGTCGCCGACTTCGCCCGCCGCAGACCGTCCTCCTTTCCTCTCTGTCCTCTCTTCGTCCAGGCGTCCTTAACGTCTCTCCACCACCGTCCAACCACCACAGAACACCTCGTCCACGCGCACAACCATCGCTGAAACAGGAAGCGAAAACAGGGGAGCATCGCTCGCTTATCTCTCTTTGTTTTTACTGTTTTCTTGGTGCTTCCTCACGTTTTCTCATCTTTTTCAGGTTTTGGAAGCATTTGGAGGTCGAGGGACTCGCGAGCGAGCGAGAACGAGGCCGAGAACGAGGCGAGAACCGCGCTGTCGCGCTGGAGAAGACGAGCGGCACTGTAGCGCCACTGTAGCAGAGGCGGGAAGGTTATTTCGTTATTCGCTATTCACACCCCCGAGTTTGCTCTGTACCACCACGAGTGCCTTTTGGCAGTTTTCTCGGATTCGCGTCCGTTGCGAGATGATTTCCACCTCCATTGACGTTGTGCCACCGCCACCATGACAGCTAAACCATTCGCAAGGCTACGATGAAACCACAGGATTCCTAGAGTTTGTGTATTTAAATTTATTATTTTCTTTATGCTTGAACGTTAAACACATTTTGATTTATGATTTTTAATAAATTGCTTTCACCGATTATATCCTGATTAATTATCTAGACTAGTCGGTAGTTAGAAGTACCCTTTGTTGAAATTCAAAAGTCCTGATTTAATCAATTAATCCTGAATCTGTGATTGTGTGTGCCGTAAGAAGACACCAATGCTAGGGATTAGGATTAGTTAAAATAAACTGTGATTGTGTTGCTGTAAGAAGACACGCAATTCTAGGGATTTATACCTATGCTTAAATCAATTGTGAACTTAGATTAATCTTTAGGTTAGTCATGTTAAATCTTGAAAACAATATCTTTGATTACACAAATCTCAAAGAACCTGTGGTGGATTCAATGCCTTGGTTTCTTTCTCATATTATTTAAAACTTTTTATTTTGTTTTTAAGTTGATTTTTAGTTTAATATTTTTAATTGCTGTAACCCAATTTTAAATTAGTTTTAATTAAATTCTAAAATTTTCATGCATCCACTTTCCTCGTGGATCGACCCGTACTTGCCGTTGTCTACCAGTTAGCACCGTGCACTTGCGGTTATTACAAGTGGGTTAATTAACCTATTTAATTTAGGTTGGTTAAAATCCGCATCAAGTTTTTGGCGCCGTTGCCGGGGAATTTGGCGGTGTAATTGAATTTAAGATTTATTTTTACTAATTAAAAAACAATCATAAAAATTCAAAAAACAACTTAAAAATTTTAAAAAAATGTAAAAAAAATAAATAAAAATATATATATTTAAATTTATTCTTATTTTTATTTTGTTCTTTTACACTCATTTTTTGTTGATTTTGCAGATTACACGCTTCTCGAGGAAATTTGACGATCCTGCAAAAACATCAAGAAAATTTTATTTTTATTTTGTGAGGAGAGTTGTACTTTTATTTTCACCTCGTTTTACGAGTGTGCGGTGTAATAATTTTTTTTTTGAACTTTACTATTTTTCATTTTGTTTAATTAAAAAAAAAAAAAAACCCCAAATTTTCTAAGTCATAAAGAAATTTAGGGAACAATTTTAATTGTTACCCAATAATTTCTTGTGATTTAGAAATCCGACTTCTAAGACCAAGACCAGTAAATTGATTTGCAATGTGCTTGTGTGCTGATTGAAATATATAAAAAGAAGTCGGAATTTTTTTGAATTGTGCTAACTTTTTGTGCAGAAGGAATACGCACACTGTAAGTATTTCTATCACACGCAACGTATTAGGACCAGGTGGCTTGGTGTATTGGTTTGAAATTGTGTGATTGGTTTAGTTTAATTTCTGTAATTGTGGTGCTAACTTTAGTAATTCATAATAAGCAGACCCAGCTTATAATAGAACTGGTGGGACTTTGATATCCCCACCTCATCACTCAGCTGTGTGCAACCATAACCTGAACATAATTAAAATCATTAGCAAGTTGATAGAGCATCTCTTAGGTACGGTGTTCATAAGACAACCAAGACCAAGGTGGAAATCCAGTAATTTTTTGTGTTGACCGCTGCTAAAGTGACGATGGGTTTAATCATTCAATGAACTCCGAGAGGCCACTGCCACAACGGGTAATTTAACCCGGTACGCCGAGTTCATAAGTAAGCTACGATCCACAAGAAGAATTGGTGTAACCACCGTTTTTGGTTAAGGAACACAAGCCTCAAGTGTGCATTTAACATCACATCGTTCTCCAATCTATTGGCTTACAGAGCCGGTGCACAAGGAGTACTTAATGGACATTGTGACCTCCTTCTCTTGTGCGATAATCCGGTTTCTTTGAAACAAAACTCTAGCCTACTGATTTTGAACTTTGCGGTGTAAAGTGTACACTCTTAGGATCAACTTGTAGCACCCATTGTTGTGTCATAAAGATTACATAAGAAATAATTGTCCCCCAAAGATAAAAGATAATTGATCTCAAAAACGTTGATTGCTTAGGGAGGCATGTTTCTTGTGTATTTATTGGTTGCTGATTGCATGTGAGCCTGTGTATATTTTTAGAGTTAGTGCTTTAAAAAAAAAAAAAAAAAAAAATGAACACAAGGATTATCCAGCCTATTTTTTCGAGCAAGTCAATTCATTTTATGACATGCGACGACCTGAGTATGATCCATATTTAGTTATTACCAGGTCTAGCTTATCATTCTGACTTATCATGGGTTCATGGTCAGTACCATGAAGGCCCTCTAGACACTCCTCAGACTCCTCAAGCTTTCATTCCTGATAATGAGTTAGAGGATATCATGAAAATTTTTATAGAGCGAACAGGAGAATGCTTGAGCAAAATTCTCATAATATCACAGATTTGACAACTATTTTTCAACAAAACTCTCAAGCTATCCGGAAACTTGAGATGACTGTGAGTCAAATAGTTGAGTCACTTACTGAGATAGAGTCAGAAAAATTCCTAGAGCCTCATTTATTGATGAACCTGTAGATTCTGAGGCACTACAGACATCTCCTTCCCATGTCGACTCATGTCTCCCTAGTGACTCATGTATCGAATCAAACTGTGAACATTCTTTAGAGTCTCCCCTTGACCATTTAGAGGCTTGTTTGACTCATTTTAGTTTAGACTTTGATGTTGATGATTCTATTAGGGAAGTCAATGATTTGCTTGACTCAGTCCCCATTGTGGATCCTAGTTATAAATGGAAGTCTAAAGTGAAGTCTCTCCCACTCAGTGAGTCAAAACTAGTCCCATCAGTTGAGCCACCTGATTTTGACCTTAAACAATTACCTGACACCCTCAGGTATGCATTTTCAGGTGATGAGTTGTCTAGACCAACATCTCTATGTGATTCATGTGATGAGTCTATACCACCTGATATATCCATCGTCTCATCTACTTGCATCGCATTCCCATTTATTAAGGCTACTTTCACCGATCCCTTGTGTTGTAGTGAGGATTTCAGTTTTCACCATCCTGTTGTGCAAATTATCCAATCATCCGATTTGGAACCAGACATAGGATGTTCCCTTTTTGGAGCACGCAAGGATCATCTATTGTGTATGACTACTGGTCACTTTTGGAATGTCCTAGTGTATTTGGTGCCCCATGTGATTGCTATATTTTGGTGGCCTGATCCTCAACTGTTCAGGTTGTTGATATACGACCTTGGACTAAGTGTTTGTCATGTTCTTCCTCTCCACTATTTGATACACCATTTTTTTAGGAAGAATATTTGTCGGGCTGATGACGGTAAACCAAGCGCTCCTAGGAGGCAGCCTAGCTTTAGTTGTGTGTCTTTGCTGTTAGTCTAGATTGATTTTCGAGTACCCTATTTAGTTGTGTTTCACTCATACTCGTTAGCTCCGTAACAGTTTTGACTTCCAACTTGCTTTTTCTTTTTAGTTTTCTTTGTTAGTGTCGAGTCTGCATTTTATCGATTTCTAATGAAAACTCCATGATTCTTATGTTTGTGAGCCTCATTGATGGATGACTTCTTGGAAATTGGTAAAATCTTCACCGCGGTAATATTGTTCTAACCTCCTCTCATGTACTTACTTCATTCATTTGTCAGAATTATTTTATTAAACATTGAGGACAATGTTTGGATTAGGTTTGGGGGTAGGGTTCATGAGTCGGTGAATTTTTTGTAGTATTTTCTTTTCTTATCTTAAAAAAAAAAAAAAAATTGCTTTTTCTGTCAAGAAAACTTGGTCTTTTACGAGTATGAAAATGAATTGTAAATGTTTTATGCTCAAGAAAATGCAAGCTAACTTGACATATTGGTATATTGATAAAGACTGAAAGTTTATTAAGATCCTTAAGTTAGATCTAGTTCATAAGATTTTTCAACTCGATTATCTTTGCACCATGAGCCATGTTTGCATAACTTGAAGTTGATGAGTGAAATATATACTAGAAAACCTTAGAATAATAGTGGAGACTTAACCCTGAAAGCTTTGAGCCTTTCTATTTTTCTGAGGGTTATACATAAACTCTAATTTTTCTTGAGTCTACATTATCTCGTTGATGATCTCATTATTTTCATTCTTTTGATCAATTGCTTTGGAAATGACATAAAAATTGAATTATTACACTAGAACTTCTTGGCTTATTCAATTGAGATGTCATAATACTGACTCGAACTTAGGAAATGATCTAGGCATTTTTTTTTCTTTAAACCATTAACTAGCCTTTTAACTTACCCATAACATTAACTTTTTGTAGCCTTTTGAGCCATAGATTAACCTTTTATTTGTTAACCCATTAACCTTTACCCAATTTTTCTGGGAATGTGTACGGATGAATATACTTGTGTAAAAAGAGCATGAAAGATCAAATATGAAATATTTCATAAATCCTCTATGAAAGAAAGAAAGAAAGAAAACAAGACAGAAAAAGAAAGAAAGAAAGAAAAAAGAAGAAGAAGAAGGAAACAGAAGAAGAATGTGAATGAGGATAAGGTGTGAGAATGAAGAAAAAAATTGATGGTGCGCAACATTGATTTATTCTGACAGCCTAATTGTACGTATAATGGGTGATATACATTCCTAGAAATTTTTTTAGAACCCCTTTGACATCCCTTATTAACTATTAACCAAGCCCATTACACCCAACAAAGTCCTAGTTGATCTTAGGTAAAGGTTGGTTATGTAGATGTGGGAGATTTAATAACTAAGACCTATGGTGTTTGATTCAACATTTCCAAAAGTAATTGATATTCCTGTCCATGAGATCATGTTCATTCCATTCTTGAAAAGTCCGTTCTTCATATTATTATATGTGAGATGATTGTTTTCCATTATTTACTCTTTTCCTCACATATAAACTGAGTGAAATACCAAATCTCTGAGTGCTTTATTGTGAGTGACATGAGAGGTTTGAAGTCAAAACAAACTTTCTACAGGAGATTTAGTCATTGTTTTACTCTGAAATGAAAAGTTATGTTGACAGTGCTATCCACACACACACATTGAGTTGAGGATGATTATGAATTTTTTCTAACCTTTAGAGAATATTAAATTATTTGGAGATTTGTTGATACACTAAAATGACACTGTTGGTTTCTTGCATTTCTTGAAGTTTTAAAATGAGCACTGTTCGACCAAGTTTTGATTGAGTCAGTAATGTTTGTGGGTAACATTTCTGGAAACCCTCACGAGACTATAACTCGTCCACTAGAGGTAATCTAGGGGTTTAAAGCCTTGTTGCACGTTTAAGGTAAGTGCAACCGATGATTCCTGCGAAAGTGAGTTAGGATTTTCTTTTTATTGTTTTGCTCGAGGACTAGCAAAATATAGGTTTGGGGGTATTTGATAGTCACATAATTAATTACATAATATACCCCTTAATTTATACATGTTAGTGTTTCGATTATTATATTTTATAGTAATTATTTGTTTTCCATATCTTTGTAGGAATTTGAGCGTAACGATGAAATCAGATTAAAGCGGCAAGTTAAGGAACCGACAATTAGTCGATTCCAATGGTGGTATACAAGCAATCACAAAACCCTAAACCTAAACCTAATTCATACCCCTAACCCGAAACCTAATTCATACCCTAAAACCAATTCTCACCTAAAACCAAACCCAAACCTAATCCTTCTCCTACCCTCATTGTTGAATCATTCCCTAATTCCATCCCTATTCATCTTGATTATTATTTATAAATAGAAGAGGATAGGGTAAGAATGGGGGAGAGGAGGAAGAGAAGGGAAAAGAGGAGAATTAGAAAATCAAAACCTCTTCCTCAATGGAGATTTCCTCAAAGGATCTCCTCTCTCAAAGGTGATTCTCACAAGGTCACCCTCACCACTCATCCATCTCTCACTCACTCCACTCACTCAGCAATCACCACCTCGCCACCACATCACCCTAGCACCACCTCCACCGCAGACAGCACAACCGCCATCGTCACCCACCGTGAAACAGGGGTGCTGGACAAACCCTGTTTCACGTCAACTTTCCACCATCACTGCAATATCCTCTCCCTGTCCCCATCCTCTCACGGCCAACATCACAAGGCGGACAGAAAGACTCGACCGCGCGACAGAGCCACCCCCAACCACGCCGCGGTGCACTCGCCGCAGACCGTCCTCCTTTCCTCTCTGTCCTCTACTTCGTCCAGGCGTCCTTAACGTCTCTCCACCACCGTCCACCACCACAGAACACCTCGTCCACGCGCACAACCATCGCTGAAACAGGAAGAAAACAGGGGAGCATCGCTCGCTTATCTCTCTTTGTTTTTACTGTTTCTTTGGTGTTTCCTCACGTTTTCTCATCTTTTTCAGGTTTTGGAAGCATTTGGAGGTCGAGGGGACTCGCGAGGAGCGAGAACGAGGCCGCGAACATCTGCTGTCGCGCTGGAGAAGACGAGCGGCTACTGTAGCGCCACTGTAGCAGAGGCGGGAAGGGTTATTTCGGTTATTCGGCTATTCACACCCCGGTTTGCTCTGTACCACCACAGAGTGCTTTTGGCCAGTTTTCTCGGGATTCGCGTCCGTGCAGAGATGATTTCCACCTCCATTGACGTTGTGCCCACCGCACCATGACAGCTAAACCATTCGCCAAGGCTACGATGAAACCACGGGATTTCCTAGAGTTTGTGTATTTAAATTTATTATTTTCTTTATGCTTGAACGTTAAACACATTTGATTTATGATTTTAATAAATTGCTTTCACCGATTATATCCTGATTAATTATCTAGACTAGTCGGTAGTTAGAAGTACCCTTTGTTGAAATTCAAAAGTCTGATTTAATCAATTATCCGAATCTGTGATTGTGTGTGCCGTAGAAGACACGCAATGCTAGGGATTTAGGATTAGTTAAAATAAATCTGTGATTGTGTGTGCGTAAGAAGACAACGCAATTCTAGGGGTTTATAACCTATGCTTAAATCAATTGTGAACTTAGATTATCTTTAGGTTAGTCATGTTAAATCTTGAAAACAATATCTTTGATTACACAAATCTCAAAGAACCTGTGGTGGAATTCAATGCTTGGTTTTCCTTTCTCATATTATTTAAACTTTTATTTTGTTTTTAAGTTGATTTTTAGTTTACATATTTTAATTGCTGTAACCCCCAATTTTAAATTAGTTTAATTAAATTCTAAAATTTCAATTGCATCCACTTTCCTCGTGGGATCGACCGCGTACTTGCGTTGTCTACCAGTTAGGCACCGTGCACTTGCGGTATTACAGTGGGTTAAATTAACCTATTTAATTTAGGTTGGTTAAATCCGCATCAAGTTTTGGCGCCCGTTGCCGGGGAATTTGCGGTGTAATTGAATTTAAGATTTATTTTTACTAATTAAAAAAAAATCATAAAAATTCAAAAACAACTTAAAAATTTAAAAAAATGTAAAAAAATAAATAAAAAAATATATATTTAAATTATTCTTATTTTTATTTGTTCTTTTTACACTCATTTTTTGTTGATTTTGCAGATTACACGCTTCTCGAGGAAATTTGACGATCCTGCAAAAACATCAAGAAAATTTTATTTTTATTTTGTGAGGAGAGTTGTACTTTTATTTTCACCTCGTTTTACGAGTGTGCGGTGTAATAATTTTTTTTTGAACTTTACTATTTTTCATTTTGTTTAATTAAAAAAAAAAAAAAAACCCCAAAATTTTCTAAGTCAAAAGAAATTATAGGGAAACAATTTTATTGTTACCCAATAATTTTTATGATTTAGAAATCCGACTTCTAAGACCAAGACCAGTAAATTTATTTGCATGTGCTTGTGTGCTGATTGAAACATATAAAAGAAGTCGGATTTTTTTGAATTGTGCTAACTTTTGTGCAGAAGGAATACGCACACTGTAAGTATTTCTATCACACGCAACGTATTAGCGACCAGGGTGCTTGGTGTAATTGTTTGAAATTGTGTGATTGGTTGTTAATTCTGTAATTGTGGATGCTAAACTTTAGTAATTCATAATAAGCAGACCCAGCTTATAAATAGAAACTGGTGGGACTTGATATCCCCACCTCATCACTCCAGCTGTGTGCAACCAATACCTACATAATTAAAATCAATTAGCAAGTTAGATAGAACATCTTTTAGGTACGGTGTTCATAGGACAACCAAGACCAAGGTGAATCCATAATTTTTGTGTTGACCGCTAAAAGTGACGATGGGTTTAATCATTCAATGAACTCCGAGAGGCCACTGCCACAAGGGTAATTACCCGGTACGCCGAGTCATAAGTAAGCTACGATCCACAAGAAGAATTGGTGTAACCAACCGTTTTTGGTTAGGAACACAAGCCTCAAGTGTGCATTAACATCACATCGTTCTCACATCTATTGGCTTACAGAGCGGTAGCACAAGGAAGTACTTAATTGGACCATTGTGACCTCCTTCTCTTGTGCGATAATCCGGTTTCTTTGAAACAAAACTCTAGCCTACTGATTTTGAACTTTGCGGTGTAAAGTGTACACTCTTAGGATCAACTTGTAGCACCCATTGTTGTGTCATAAAGATTACATAAGAAATAATTGTCCTCCAAAGATAAAAGATAATTGATCTCAAAAACGTTGATTGCTTAGGGAGGCATGTTTCTTGTGCATTTATTGGTTGCTGATTGCATGTGAGCTTGTGTATATTTTTAGAGTTAGTCTTTCAATCAAAAAAAAAAAAAAAAAAAAAAAAAAAAAAAAAAAAAAAAAAAAAAAAAATTAAAAAAAAAAATTAGAAAAAAAAATGAACACAAGGGATTATCCAGCCTATTTTTCCGAGCAAGTCAATTCATTTTATGACATGCGACGACCTGAGTATGATCCATATTATTACCCAGGTCTAGCTTATCATTCTGACTTCTCATGGGCTCATGGCCAGTACCATGAAGCCCTCTGGACACTCCTCAGACTCCTCAAGCTTTCATTCCTAATACTGAGTTAGAGATATCATGAAAATTTTTATAGAGCGAACAGGGAAATGCTTGAGCAAAATTTCAGGCTATCACAGATTTGAAAACTATTTTTCAACAAAACTCTCAAGCTATCCGGAAACTTGAGATGACTGTGAGTCAGATAGTTGAGTCACTTCCTGAGATAGAGTCAGAAAAATTCCTAGAGCCTCATTTATTGATGAACCTGTAGATTCTGAGGCACTACAGACATTCCTTCCCATGTCGACTCATGTCTCCCTAGTGACTCATGTATCGAATCAAACTGTGAACATTCTTTAGAGTCTCCCCTTGACCATTTAGAGGCTTGTTTGACTCATTTTAGTTTAGACTTTGATGTTGATGATTCTATTAGGGAAGTCAATGATTTGCTTGACTCAGTCCCCATTGTGGATCCTAGTTATAAATGGAAGTCTAAAGTGAAGTCTCTCCCACTCAGTGAGTCAAAACTAGTCCCATCAGTTGAGCCACCTGATTTGACCTTAAACAATTACCTGACACCCTCAGGTATGCATTTTCAGGTGATGAGTTGTCTAGACCAACATCTCTATGTGATTCATGTGATGAGTCTATACCACCTGATATATCCATCGTCTCATCTACTTGCATCGCATTCCCATTTATTAAGGCTACTTTCACCGATCCCTTGTGTTGTAGTGAGGATTTCAGTTTTCACCATCCTGTTGTGCAAATTATCCAATCATCCGATTTGGAACCAGACATAGGATGTTCCCTTTTGGAGCACGCAAGGATCATCTATTGTGTATGACTACGGGTCACTTTTGGAATGTCCTAGTGTATTTGGTGCCCCATGTGATTGCTATATTTTGGTGGCCTGATCCTCAACTGTTCAGGTTGTTGATATACGACCTTGGACTAAGTGTTTGTCATGTTCTTCCTCTCCACTATTTGATACACCATTTTTTTAGGAAGAATATTTGTCGGGCTGATGACGTAAACCAAGCGCTCCTAGGAGGCAGCCTAGCTTTAGTTGTGTGTCTTTGCTGTTAGTCTAGATTGATTTTCGAGTACCCTATTTAGTTGTGTTTCACTCATACTCGTTAGCTCCGTAACAGTTTTGACTTCCAACTTGCTTTTTCTTTTTAGTTTTCTTTGTTAGTGTCGATCTGCATTTTATCGATTTCTAATGAAAACTCCATGATTCTTATGTTTGTGAGCCTCATTGATGGATGACTTCTTGGAAATTGGTAAATCTTCACCGCGGTAATATTGTTCTAACCTCCTCTCATGTACTTACTTCATTCATTGTCAGAATTATTTTATTAAACATTGAGGACAATGTTTGGATTAGGTTTGGGGGTAGGGTTCATGGTCGGTGAATTTTTTGTAGTATTTTCTTTTCTTATCTTAAAAAAAAAAAAAAAAAAAAATTGTTTTTCTGTCAAGAAAACTTGGTCTTTACGAGTATGAAATGAATTGTAAATGTTTTATGCTCAAGAAAATGCAAGCTAACTTGACATATTGGTATATTGATAAAGACTGAAAGTTTATTAAGATCCTTAAGTTAGATCTAGTTCATAAGATTTTTCAACTCGATTATCTTTGCACCATGAGCCATGTTTGCATAACTTGAAGTTGATGAGTGAAATATATACTAGAAAACCTTAGAATAATAGTGGAGACTTAACCTGAAAGCTTTGAGCCTTTCTATTTTCTGAGGGTTATACATAAACTCTAATTTTTCTTGAGTCTACATTATCTCCGTTGATGATCTCATTATTTTCATTCTTTGATCAATTGCTTTGGAAATGACATAAAAATTGAATTATTACACTAGAACTTCTTGGCTTATTCAATTGAGATGTCATAATACTGACTCGAACTTAGGAAATGATCTAGGCATTTTTTTTTCTTTAAACCATTAACTAGCCTTTAACTTACCCATAACATTAACTTTTTGTAGCCTTTGAGCCATAGATTAACCTTTTATTTTTAACCCATTAACCTTTACCCAATTTTCTGGGAATGTGTACGGATGAATATACTTGGTGTAAAAAGGCATGAAAGATCAAAATATAAATATTTCATAAATCCTCTATGAAAGAAAGAAAGAAAGAAAACAAACAAGAAAAAAAAGAAAGAAAGAAGAAAAAAGAAGAAGAAGAAGGAAACAGAAGAAGAATGTGAATGAGGATAAAGTGTGAGAATGAAGAAAAAATTGATGGTGCGCAACATTGATTTATTCTTGACAGCCTTAATTGTACGTATAATGGGTGTATACATTCCTAAAATTTTTAGAACCCTTTGACATTCCTTATTAACTATTAACCAAGCCCCATTACAACCCAACAAAGTCCTAGTTGATCTTAGGTAAAGGTTGGTTATGTAGATGTGGAGATTTAATAACTAAGACCTATGGTGTTTGATTCAACATTTCCAAAAGTAATTGATATTCCTGTCCATGAGATCATGTTCATTCCATTCTTGAAAAGTCCGTTCTTCATATTATATATGTGAGATGATTGTTTTCCATTATTTACTCTTTCCTCACATATAAACTGAGTGAAATACCAAATCTCTGAGTGCTTTATTGTGAGTGACATGAGAGGTTTGAAGTCAAAACAAACTTTCTACAGGAGATTTAGTCATTGTTTTACTCTGAAATGAAAATTATGTTGACAGTGCTATCCACAACACACATTGAGTTGAGGATGATTATGAATTTTTTCTAACTTTAGAGAATTAAATTATTTGGAGATTTGTTGATACACTAAAATGACACTGTTGGTTCTTGCATTTCTTGAAGTTTAAAAATGAGCACTGTTCGACCAAGTTTTGATTGAGTCGTAATGTTTGTGGGTAACATTTCTGGAAACCCTCACGAGACTATAACTCGTCCACTAGAGGTAATCTAGGGGTTTAAAGCCTTGTTGCACGTTTAAGGTAAGTGCAACCGATGATTCCTGCGAAAGTGAGTTAGGATTTTCTTTTATTGTTTGCTCGAGACTAGCAAAATATAGGTTGGGGGTATTTGATAGTCACATAATTATTACTAATAACCCCTTAATTATACATGTTAGTGTTTCGATTATTATATTTTATAGTAATTATTTCGTTTTCATATCTTTGTAGGAATTTGAGCGTAAACGATGAAATCAGATTAAAGCGGCAAGTTAAGGAACGACAATTAGTCGATTCCAATGGTGTATAAAGCAATCACAAAACCTAAACCTAAACCTAATTCATACCTAAACCCGAAACCTAATTCATACCCTAAACCAATTCATACCCTAAAACCAAACCCAAACCTAATCCTTCTCCTACCCTCATTGTTGAATCATTCCTAATTCCATCCCTATTCATCTTGATTATTCTTATAAATAGAAGAGGATAGGGTAAGAATGGGGAGAGGAGGAAGAGAAGGGAAAGAGGAGAATTAGAAATCAAAACCTCTCCTCAATGGAGATTTCCTCAAAGGATCTCCTCTCTCAAAGGTGATTCTCACAAGGTCACCCTCACCACTCATCCATCTCTCACTCACTCCATCACTCAGCAATCACACCTCGCCACCACCATCACCCTAGCACCACCTCCACCGCCAGACAGCACAACCGCCATCGTCACCACCGTGAAACAGGGGTGTGACAACCTGTTTCACGTCAACTTTCCACCATCACGCAATATCCCTCTCCCTGTCCCCATCCTTCACGGCCAACATCACAAGGCGGACAGAACAGACTCGACCGCCGCGACAGAGCCACCCCAACCACGCCGCCGGTCGCCGACTTCGCCGCAGACCGTCCTCCTTTCCTCTCTGTCCTCTCTTCGTCCAGGCGTCCTTAACGTCTCTCCACCACCGTCCAACCACCACAGAACACCTCGTCCACGCGCACAACCATCGCTGAAACAGGAAGCGAAAACAGGAGGGCATCGCTCGCTTATCTCTCTTTGTTTTTACTGTTTTCTTGGTGTTTCCTCACGTTTTCTCATCTTTTTCAGGTTTTGGAAGCATTTGGAGGTCGAGGGGACTCGCGGAGGAGAGCGAGAACGAGGCCGAACATCTGCTGTCGCGCTGGAGAAGACGAGCGGCTGTAGCGCACTGTAGCGCCACTGTAGCAGAGGCGGGAAGGGTTATTTCGGTTATTCGGCTATTCACACCCCCGGTTTTGCTCTGTACCACCACAGAGTGCTTTTGGCCAGTTTTCTCGGGATTCGCGTCCGTGCAGAGATGATTTCCACCTCCATTGACGTTGTGCCCACACCATGACCAGCTAAACCATTCGCCAAGGCTACGATGAAACCACGGGATTTCCTAGAGTTTGTGTATTTAAATTTATTATTTTCTTTATGCTTGAACGTTAAACACATTTGATTTATGATTTTTAATAAATTGCTTTCACCGATTATATCCTGATTAATTATCTAGACTAGTCGGTAGTTAGAAGTACCCTTTGTTGAAATTCAAAAGTCTGATTTAATCAATTAATCTGAATCTGTGATTGTGTGTGCCGTAAGAAGACACACAATGCTAGGGATTAGGATTAGTTAAAATAAACCTGTGATTGTGTGTGCTGTAAGAAGACACGCAATTCTAGGGGTTTATACCTATGCTTAAATCAATTGTGAACTTAGATTAATCTTTAGGTGTCATGTTAAATCTTGAAAACAATATCTTTGATTACACAAATCTCAAAGAACCTGTGGTGGATTCAATGCCTTGGTTTCCTTTCTCATATTATTTAAAACTTTTTATTTTGTTTTTAATTTGATTTTTAGTTTAGATTAAAATAACTGTGCTAACGTAACCCCATTATAAATTAGTTTAATTAAATTCTAAAATTCAATTGCATCTCCACTTCCTCGTGGGATCGACCCGTACTTGCCGTGTCCCAGCAGCACGCGTGCACTTGCGGTTATTACAAGTAGGTTAAATATAACACGTTATTTAGTAGTGAAAGTCTAAGTTGGCGCCGTCGTTGCGCGAGTGCGTTGTGGTTAATTAGAATATTTAAGATTTATTATATTAAAAAAAATCATTAAAAATTCAAAAACAACTTAAAAATTTTAAAAATGTAAAAAAAAAAATAAAAATAAAAAATATATATATTTAATTATTCTTATTTTTATTTGTTCTTACACTCATTTTGTGTTTGAGCAGATTACACGCTTCTGAGGAATATTTTGACGATCCTGCAAAACATCAAGCAAAATTTTTATTTATTTTGTGAGGAGAGTTGTAATTTTATTTTCACCTCCGTCTTTACGAGTGTGTGTAATAATTTTTAAATTATTATTTTTCATTTTGTTAATTAAAAAAAAAAAAAAAAACCAAAAATTCTAAGTCATCGTAAGTAATATATTTTAGGGAAACAATTTTAATTGTACCCAATAATTTCTTGTGATTTAGAATCCGACTTCTAAGACCAAGACCAGTAAATTGATTTGCATGTGCTTGTGTGCTGATTGAAATATATAAAAGAAGTCGGAATTTTTTTGAATTGTGCTAACTTTTTGTGCAGAACGGAATACGCACACTGTAAGTATTTCTATCACACGCAACGTATTAGCGACCAGGGTGCTTGGTGTAATTGTTTGAAATTGTGTGATTGGTTGTTTAATTTCTGTAATTGTGGATGCTAAACTTTAGTAATTCATAATAAGCAGACCCAGCTATAAATAGAAACTGTGGACTGATATCCCCACCTCATCACTTAGCTGTGTGCAACCAATAACCCTGACATAATTAAAATCAATTAGCAAGTTAGATAGAGCATCTCTTAGGTACGGTGTTCATAGACAACCAAGACCAAGGTGAATCCAGTAATTTTTGTGTTGACCGCTGCTAAAAGTGACGATGGGTTTAATCATTCAATGAACTCCGAGAGGCCACTGCCACAAGGGTAATTTACCCGGTACGCGAGTCATAAGTAAGCTACGATCCACAAGAAGAATTGGTGTAACCAACCGTTTTTGTGTTAGGAACACAAGCCTCAAGTGTGCATTTAACATCACATCGTTCTCACATCTATTGGCTTACAGAGCGGTAGCACAAGGAAGTACTTAATTGGACCATTGTGACCTCCTTCTCTTGTGCGATAATCCGGTTTCTTGAAACAAAACTCTAGCCTACTGATTTTGAACTTTGCGGTGTAAAGTGTACACTCTTAGGATCAACTTGTAGCACCCATTGTTGTGTCATAAAGATTACATAAGAAATAATTGTCCTCCAAAGATAAAAAGATAATTGATCTCAAAAACGTTGATTGCTTAGGGAGGCATGTTTCTTGTGCATTTATTGGTTGCTGATTGCATGTGAGCTTGTGTATATTTTGAGTTAGTACTTTCAATCAAAAAAAAAAAAATGAACACAAGGGATTATCCAGCCTATTTTTCCGAGCAAGTCAATTCATTTTATGACATGCGACGACCTGAGTATGATCCATATTTAGTTATTACCAGGTCTAGCTTATCATTCTGACTTATCATGGGCTCATGGTCAGTACCATGAAGGCCCTCTAGACACTCCTCAGACTCCTCAAGCTTTCATTCCTGATAATGAGTTAGAGGATATCATGAAAATTTTTATAGAGCGAACAGGAGAAGTGCTTGAGCAAAATTCTCATATCACAGATTTGACAACTATTTTTCAACAAAACTCTCAAGCTATCCGGAAACTTGAGATGACTGTGAGTCAATAGTTGAGTCACTTCTGAGATAGAGTCAGAAAAATTTCCTAGAGCCTCATTTATTGATGAACCTGTAGATTCTGAGGCACTACAGACATCTCCTTCCCATGTCGACTCATGTCTCCCTAGTGACTCATGTATCGAATCAAACTGTGAACATTCTTTAGAGTCTCCCCTTGACCATTTAGAGGCTTGTTTGACTCATTTTAGTTTAGACTTTGATGTTGATGATTCTATTAGGGAAGTCAATGATTTGCTTGACTCAGTCCCCATTGTGGATCCTAGTTATAAATGGAAGTCTAAAGTGAAGTCTCTCCCACTCAGTGAGTCAAAACTAGTCCCATCAGTTGAGCCACCTGATTTTGACCTTAAACAATTACCTGACACCCTCAGGTATGCATTTTCAGGTGATGAGTTGTCTAGACCAACATCTCTATGTGATTCATGTGATGAGTCTATACCACCTGATATATCCATCGTCTCATCTACTTGCATCGCATTCCCATTTATTAAGGCTACTTTCACCGATCCCTTGTGTTGTAGTGAGGATTTCAGTTTTCACCATCCTGTTGTGCAAATTATCCAATCATCCGATTTGGAACCAGACATAGGATGTTCCCTTTTTGGAGCACGCAAGGATCATCTATTGTGTATGACTACTGGTCACTTTTGGAATGTCCTAGTGTATTTGGTGCCCCATGTGATTGCTATATTTTGGTGGCCTGATCCTCAACTGTTCAGGTTGTTGATATACGACCTTGGACTAAGTGTTTGTCATGTTCTTCCTCTCCACTATTTGATACACCATTTTTTAGGAAGAATATTTGTCGGGCTGATGACGGTAAACCAAGCGCTCCTAGGAGGCAGCCTAGCTTTAGTTGTGTGTCTTTGCTGTTAGTCTAGATTGATTTTCGAGTACCCTATTTAGTTGTGTTTCACTCATACTCGTTAGCTCCGTAACAGTTTTGACTTCCAACTTGCTTTTTCTTTTTAGTTTTCTTTGTTAGTGTCGAGTCTGCATTTTATCGATTTCTAATGAAAACTCCATGATTCTTATGTTTGTGAGCCTCATTGATGGATGACTTCTTGGAAATTGGTAAAATCTTCACCGCGGTAATATTGTTCTAACCTCCTCTCATGTACTTACTTCATTCATTTGTCAGAATTATTTTATTAAACATTGAGGACAATGTTTGGATTAGGTTTGGGGGTAGGGTTCATGAGTCGGTGAATTTTTTGTAGTATTTTCTTTTCTTATCTTAAAAAAAAAAAAAAAATTGCTTTTTCTGTCAAGAAAACTTGGTCTTTTACGAGTATGAAAATGAATTTAAATGTTTTATGCTCAAGAAAATGCAAGCTAACTTGACATATTGGTATATTGATAAAGACTGAAAGTTTATTAAGATCCTTAAGTTAGATCTAGTTCATAAGATTTTTCAACTCGATTATCTTTGCACCATGAGCCATGTTTGCATAACTTGAAGTTGATGAGTGAAATATATACTAGAAAACCTTAGAATAATAGTGGAGACTTAACCCTGAAAGCTTTGAGCCTTTCTATTTTTCTGAGGGTTATACATAAACTCTAATTTTTCTTGAGTCTACATTATCTCGTTGATGATCTCATTATTTTCATTCTTTTGATCAATTGCTTTGGAAATGACATAAAAATTGAATTATTACACTAGAACTTCTTGGCTTATTCAATTGAGATGTCATAATACTGACTCGAACTTAGGAAATGATCTAGGCATTTTTTTCTTTAAACCATTAACTAGCCTTTTAACTTACCCATAACATTAACTTTTTGTAGCCTTTTGAGCCATAGATTAACCTTTTATTTGTTAACCCATTAACCTTTACCCAATTTTTCTGGGAATGTGTACGGATGAATATACTTGGTGTAAAAAGAGCATGAAAGATCAAAATATGAATATTTCATAAATCCTCTATGAAAGAAAGAAAGAAAGAAAACAAGAAAGAAAAAGAAAGAAAGAAAGAAAAAGAAGAAGAAGAAGGAAACAGAAGAAGAATGTGAATGAGGATAAAGATGTGAGAATGAAGAAAAAAATTGATGGTGCGCAACATTGATTTATTCTTGACAGCCTTAATTGTACGTATAATGGGTGTATACATTCCTAGAAATTTTTTAGAACCCTTTGACATTCCTTATTAACTATTAACCAAGCCCCATTACAACCCAACAAAGTCCTAGTTGATCTTAGGTAAAGGTTGGTTATGTAGATGTGGAGATTTAATAACTAAGACCTATGGTGTTTGATTCAACATTTCCAAAAGTAATTGATATTCCTGTCCATGAGATCATGTTCATTCCATTCTTGAAAAGTCCGTTCTTCATATTATTATATGTGAGATGATTGTTTTCCATTATTTACTCTTTTCCTCACATATAAACTGAGTGAAATACCAAATCTCTGAGTGCTTTATTGTGAGTGACATGAGAGGTTTGAAGTCAAAACAAACTTTCTACAGGAGATTTAGTCATTGTTTTACTCTGAAATGAAAAGTTATGTTGACAGTGCTATCCACACACACACATTGAGTTGAGGATGATTATGAATTTTTTCTAACCTTTAGAGAATATTAAATTATTTGGAGATTTGTTGATACACTAAAATGACACTGTTGGTTTCTTGCATTTCTTGAAGTTTTAAAATGAGCACTGTTCGACCAAGTTTTGATTGAGTCAGTAATGTTTGTGGGTAACATTTCTGGAAACCCTCACGAGACTATAACTCGTCCACTAGAGGTAATCTAGGGGTTTAAAGCCTTGTTGCACGTTTAAGGTAAGTGCAACCGATGATTCCTGCGAAAGTGAGTTAGGATTTTCTTTTTATTGTTTTGCTCGAGGACTAGCAAAATATAGGTTTGGGGGTATTTGATAGTCACATAATTATTACATAATATACCCCTTAATTTATACATGTTAGTGTTTCGATTATTATATTTTATAGTAATTATTTCGTTTTCATATCTTTGTAGGAATTTGAGCGTAAACGATGAAATCAGATTAAAGCGGCAAGTTAAGGAACGACAATTAGTCGATTCCAATGGTGGTATAAAGCAATCACAAAACCTAAACCTAAACCTAATTCATACCCTAAACCCGAAACCTAATTCATACCCTAAAACCAATTCATACCCTAAAACCAAACCCAAACCTAATCCTTCTCCTACCCTCATTGTTGAATCATTCCCTAATTCCATCCCTATTCATCTTGATTATTCTTTATAAATAGAAGAGGATAGGGTAAGAATGGGGAGAGGAGGAAGAGAAGGGAAAAGAGGAGAATTAGAAATCAAAACCTCTTCCTCAATGGAGATTTCCTCAAAGGATCTCCTCTCTCAAAGGTGATTCTCACAAGGTCACCCTCACCACTCATCCATCTCTCACTCACTCCACTCACTCAGCAATCACCACCTCGCCACCACCATCACCCTAGCACCACCTCCACCGCCAGACAGCACAACCGCCATCGTCACCACCGTGAAACAGGGGTGTGACAACCCTGTTTCACGTCAACTTTCCACCATCACCGCAATATCCCTCTCCCTGTCCCCATCCTTCACGGCCAACATCACAAGGCGGACAGAACAGACTCGACCGCCGCGACAGAGCCACCCCAACCACGCCGCGAGAGTCGCACTCGCCGCCGCAGACCGTCCTCCTTTCCTCTCTGTCCTCTCTTCGTCCAGGCGTCCTTAACGTCTCTCCACCACCGTCCAACCACCACAGAACACCTCGTCCACGCGCACAACCATCGCTGAAACAGGAAGCGAAAACAGGGGAGCATCGCTCGCTTATCTCTCTTTGTTTTTACTGTTTTCTTGGTGTTTCCTCACGTTTTCTCATCTTTTTCAGGTTTTGGAAGCATTTGGAGGTCGAGGGGACTCGCGAGGAGCGAGAACGAGGCCGCGAACGCGCTGTCGCGCTGGAGAAGACGAGCGGCTACTGTAGCGCACTGTAGCGCACTGTAGCAGAGGCGGGAAGGGTTATTTCGGTTATTCGGCTATTCACACCCCGGTTTTGCTCTGTACCACCACAGAGTGCTTTTGGCCAGTTTTCTCGGGATTCGCGTCCGTGCAGAGATGATTTCCACCTCCAGACGTGTCCCACCACCATGACCAGCTAAACCATTCGCCAAGGCTACGATGAAACCACGGGATTTCCTAGAGTTTGTGTATTTAAATTTATTATTTTCTTTATGCTTGAACGTTAAACACATTTGATTTATGATTTTTAATAAATTGCTTTCACCGATTATATCCTGATTAATTATCTAGACTAGTCGGTAGTTAGAAGTACCCTTTGTTGAAATTCAAAAGTCTGATTTAATCAATTAATCTGAATCTGTGATTGTGTGTGCCGTAAGAAGACACACAATGCTAGGGATTAGGATTAGTTAAAATAAACCTGTGATTGTGTGTGCTGTAAGAAGACACGCAATTCTAGGGGTTTATACCTATGCTTAAATCAATTGTGAACTTAGATTAATCTTTAGGTTAGTCATGTTAAATCTTGAAAACAATATCTTTGATTACACAAATCTCAAAGAACCTGTGGTGGATTCAATGCCTTGGTTTCCTTTCTCATATTATTTAAAACTTTTTATTTTGTTTTTAATTTGATTTTTAGTTTAGATTTAAAAATGCTGTAACCCCTTTATAAATTAGTTTAATT
>QNQO01004354.1:0-28422 GCA_003290165.1 Berberis thunbergii | reverse complement strand
TTCACATAGCTTTAGAAGGTTACAATGATATATTGAGTGTGTACTACTGAAATATAGTAAATAGAGATGTCCAACAAAATGAAGTTATTAATTGAAAAGAAAATGATATTTAATATATTGGCATGTCACTGTTTTCATGGGTTTTCATGGACGTGTCCGACCTGACACCCGCATCTGTTTCATTGTTACTGGCAGTGAATGAGTAATGACAATAATTGGGAAAAAAGTTCACTTACATGCAAAAGCTGGTGAGACCAACCAAAAAAGAGCAATGTAGGAAGATCCAAAATCATAAACAGTTCCCACCATCAAAACAGCAAGCCATTGAACAAAACCAGCTTTATATAGCCACCTTTCAGCCTCCAACTTGATTATATCAGTTTCGATAATAGGCGATCTCATAGGCTGTCGTTTGGAAGAAACGTGCCGCAAATATTTTAAAAGAATGAGATATCCCACGTGTTGACCAGTTAGAGCACCAAGAATAGCAGGTGCAACAAATAAGCCAACAGTTAACCATGGGTTGGCAATGTATGGCACCGGCACGGAAGAAATAAGTGGTAGAAGAAAGGAAACAGGTATGGATAAGCCAAGTGAAAATATCCACATCAGAAGGACACTTAAACATGACAGTCCCAGTGAGACAGCAGCTGTATAACCACCTACAAACAACGATGCTCCCCATATAAGAAGTGTCTGCATCATCACTGATTTATGAAGCATATTTGCAAGACGTTGACGGTATACAATCATGTGAGTCCCCTGTAAGTTGCAATATGAAAATGGCATTAAAAAACGACATGCAAACGTATTCTTGAGATAAAATTAATGCCCTGAAAAAAAATACTAAAAAAAAATCGAGTTTGACTAAAGTAGTTACAGTACCAGAATGTCAAAGAACACGGCCTGGTTGTGACTAATATCTTCACTGCTTTCCTCTGTCTTCTCTTTTGGCAAATAAGGTGAAGAAGCAGTTTGGAGCAGGAAAGCAAGCATATTTTCCCCAAGGTGCTGAAGTGAGCCTGGCTTCAAAAACTTCAAGTTGTCGTTCTGCATTTAGAAGCATTCCAACTTTATACTTGAATCTAAATTAATATCAGAATGAGTGAGGAACTAACTGATTTAATAGAACGTTTATGAAATTCTCACCAAGTACCTTGAACACTCTAATTTTGATAAGAAGTGAACAATTTTTAGTTGATTTAAATTCAGATTCAAGAGATCAATTTTCAAACCAGGTCAAAGTTTTTGGCCTTAGGGAAGAAAGTTATAGAGACAAGGACATCCAGAGGACATTCATTGGGATAATTCACCCACTTCGGAGGGATTGCTTGGACATTGCATCGAGCGTCTACTGGTATATCTCCCCAATAAGGTGTAAAATAGAATGTTAGACAAACAGGCTGGTCCAAGGGGAATTTCAAAATTTGAGCAGACAAACCTTTGTGTGATATACAGTACCAATATCTGTATATGCAAAATCAAGCCCAGAAAGCCCAGCAACTTCTCTGTAAATTTGAAAATCTGTTGCAGAACTTATTGCTCCAGAACGAAAGAGATCCTGCAAGACAATCATACTCATTTTAATTGGTATTGAAAGAGAAAAAAATAACTTGACAATTTAGAAATTAAAAGTTCATTGAATCTCCTGTCATACAGTTAAAGTAAACCTGCAGTCTTTCAAAGTACAAAAATTCCTACTTCTTAAAGAGATGACAATGATTCAAAAAATCCAGTTTCGGGCCGAGGTAACTATTTCAATGTTCCTACCATCCAAGACTTTGACAACTGTTTACTTTTGACTTGCCTATTGGTCAATAAAAATGTATGTTCGAACCTTGGACGATACCATCCCCCACAAGTCTTCCCAACAAGCAAGCTCGCTGTCGGCAATCCATGTATGTTTTTGCCCAAAGAAGAATCAGATAGATTAAAAAGAACTACACATATTTGCATTTAAGCACACACAAATTTCCCTTCCATTGGCAATTTAAGGGAGTTGTGTGTTTAGATATATCGCATTTTAGGGATAAACGAATTACAAATAGAAAAGGAGAAGAAAAAAGAAAGATAAAACATAACTAACCTGCGCAATGATTTGGCCAGATGGATACTTTGCTACCTTTGCGAAGTTTTCAATAGCCCATGGATCAGGACCAGTCTGTTCCAATGCATGTTATTCATCAGTGAATTTTCTTTTGATGTAAAAAGGTTAGATGTCAAACTAACTAGTAAATATGGAGAAGAACCAAACTGGGTAAATTTTTCACAATAAAAAAAATGGAAAATAGGACACTGAATTTTTGAAGTCCTTGAGGAATGAAATCGAAAACCTTTACATGGACAATCCTCCATTTATTGTCCAAATGGTGCAACAAAACATTAAGCAATGTAAAGAGTAAGTGCTAGAAATAACCTCACCTGAAATATGCTAGACTTCCCTCCAATACCATTGCTTCCAAATCAATGGCTGATCGAATGGTATTACTCCATGGATGCTGCAACAGTAAGTTCATATGTCATTCAATAAATATTCAAGATATGCTGCTTTTTCTAGAGATGTATTAATGCCTAACATTTATATCATCTCTTAATTCATAAGGTGGATATTTAGTTATTTACAACAAGAATAAACATGATGTCTTAACAATAAATTTTTGAGATCATTAATAAGTGTTTGAGAAACCAGCATTTATTATTTGAAACACTAGATATAAATGGCTTTTCTCACAGACACACTAACTGATAGAACTTAGGCTTATCTTAAAATCGATTTGTCAGGAAAGACATGCATTAACATTATTATCAATCTCAATGCCAAAAAACCTCTCATATCGATGTTCCGACCAGATTGAACACAACAGTGGTAACTTTAAATCATCAACATTTTTCGCATATCTTTTGACCGTCCAAATTATTTGTACAAATTATGAGTAAGCATGGCAAGATACTAAGATAGACATATGTTAGTACTTAGGATCAGTATTGGTCCTACATCCTATAGGGGAAAACGTAACTAACAAAATGAAGTCATTTATACCTTACCATGTGTAGTTTTTTCTTTCTTTTCTGTTTTTTTTTAATCAGTAAAGCAAATCCCATTACTTGAAAACATAAAATATGGGGAAAGTGAGGTATTTTTTCTCTGTTTTTTGGTGATACAAACCTGTGTTATAAAGCTATGAGCACCATTCAGACCCTCCTCCTCCCCAGTATTAAGAAGAAATATAACAGAGTGCTTGAACCCATGGGCCCACTGAGAAATTCCTCGAGCGAGCTCCAACATGACAGCCACACATGAACTGCAATCACCAGCTCCTTCCCTGGAAATCATAGTCACTTTTTACAACACTAGAAAAAGGGAACTTGTTAAAAATAATGCATGTCCATTAAGATTTATGACCACAACATGCCAAGGATAAAAGAGGCATACGTTGAAAAAACAGTGTCGATATGGAGAAGAAACCAGAATCGCATTTTCATCTGCATGATCTACATATTTAGGCAAAATTCTCAAAACCACATGCTTCAAATCTGAATACACGAGTGTTTTCCCTTGAAGAGGCCACCAACAAGCCGATTTGCCCCAGATTTTGCATGGAAGAGGTCCACTTCAACATCAACCTCCCAGTGAGCTGTTCCTTGATCTTCGCAGATACTGCCAAAACATACTGGGATAGAAAACACGTCAGAAACATAATTCTGAACTTTGGAGTAGGCATAATTTTCACATTCTACATAGTAATATTGGAACAAGAAATCACATGAATTAGCATTTGCCAGCACAAAGGACATATCACCATCCAACATATGCAAATGTTTTTACAAGAAAAGAATTTCATTCAGATTGATTCACTGTAAAGTCTGACAAAGAAAACATCAATTGATGCATAGACCTGAACTGCCTAAATATCAATAGCCATGCGGGATGATGGAGAAGTCAAATGTGCGCAACTGAAAATTGATATGTTGGAATTAAGCAAGTACACAAGGATGAAATAACAATAACATCCCAGGTAGGTGGCCTATCCCAAACCAAACTCTACAAAAAGAAGTTGACTGTGGGAGAAATGTCCTTCCACCACACCAACCCCATTGAGAAGTCATACAACACAAGAGTTTGCACTAATGGAGTGGAGTCTTCAGAGGTATGATTCCAAAAAACATTATTCCCTATCCCATATCCAAGAGTGATCATCCTCCTACTCCTTAAGAGACTTGGAGCCAACAATGATAGATAAACTAATTGCATTCACCACTTCAATATCATTGAGATGCCACTCATTTCCAGTCCCTCTACAGATTACATTCTCTAGGCGAATTTCCATTTTCGTCAGATACCAATCAAACATGTAACAAGTTGATGATGGTTTTTATGAAATAAATACTTTATAATTGTGAATACTATTTATCAAAACATGTGTCATATTGTACATTGGAAACCTAAACTTAAGATACACGTATCGTGTATCGTAAGACATGGTGCAAAAATCCATATATAGATACAAAAATATATATGATTTAGTTAAGCCTATAAAACACATAAGGTAACATTCATCAAACAAGGAGGTTCCAAAAACAATTCCATTGATATTTGACTTGTGTAACACATATTAGCAAGCTAATGGTTATCACTTATCATCCATCCATTCATTCATGTCATTTGTACAAGGATAGTACATCCCTACATCATCTTATATCAGTACATCGTAAGATATATGTGTAACATATATGAATAGACCCAATTCTCCTATTTTACTTAGCATCGATGAGGCTTAGATACGACACATATCGTATATCAATAATATCATATTGATAACTATGAATATTACTGATTAAAATTCAGAAATACTCCAGAGCTACCACTTTTCGCAACAGTTATAACCACATAAAAGAATAAAATTTTGTAATTCAGAATAAATCATGTGTACATTTAATGTTCTCCTCTCTTATACAATCCTACAGCAACATATTAAAATACAAAATGAATATTTTCAACCAAATATATCAGTATGAAAGAATCAATAATCCAATTCAAAACATCCAGCTAGAAAATTTTCCATTCCACGAGCACACAATACTAACCTCCACAGCACGGCCAAGTGCATCAGAACCAACAGGATGGGGACCCAAATCAGTCAAGGCCTTGACATGTTCAATAGCCGCATACTCCGAGAACCCCCGCTTCCCCGCATTTTCAACACTAAGAGGCAAGGGCAGTTGTTCATACTGGTAATAGTAAACACCCCAAGCTAAATTCAAAATCACCACAAGCAAAGTGAACCACAACCTCGCCGTTCTCTTTGGCACTTTCCCACCACCCTGGGCATTAGTTTTCTCATTACTGGTATCTAATTCATCAGTTTTCACAGCCCCTATTGGCTTAGATGTCGATGGTTTCACAGACTTCCGTGGCATTGCATATGATTTATAATCAGATTAAGTGCCTGAACAAGATTGTAAATTTATAGTTTAAAAAAAAAAAAAAAACTGAGTTCTAATATAAATAAAACACGATTAAGCAAAAGGGTATGAACAAATCTCCGTGATAACATGAAAAGTTGTAAACTTCACAGGTTTTGATTCTGGGTTTTGATTGAAAACATGAATTAAGTTCAATAGTTCATGAAATTGAAGACAAGAAAATGAACGCAGAGAATGAGATAGATGAACCTGATCAACTTCTGGGGTTGTCGGCTTTCAGTCTAAGAGGGTTTAGAGAGTGGGGAGGGAGCTTGAAGTAGACTTTGGAAACTTTGGTTTGGATCGAATTGAACAGTGAATCAGAAGACATGGGCAATTAATAAGAGCACCCCACTACTTGGTTAGTGCCACCGCCTATTAAAATTATAAGGCTTCAAGACATTTTTAATAAGACTAATAATTACATGTTCAAGACATAAGAGCACCCACATAGAGTTTGTTTAACAAGCTCTAACAATGTTAACAAAGGTCAATGGTCAATGGTATACTAACTTATACAAATATACTAACTTAGGTTAACGGTCGAATTACATACATTTTACACTACAAATTCTTGATCGGTTCAATTTCAATTTTTTTTTTGGCGAATCATATTTTCAAATCTAAAGTTAGTCCTTCACCTTATCTCATAAATATTATATCCAACAAACTTCGAAGATTTTCAGTTGGATTTGACAAGAAGAATCACCACCAACTCCAACTTGACAAATATTTGAATACTTAACTATGTGCATCTCATTCACGTTGTTCAGAAATATTTGAATACTCTAGCAGCTTCTGCAAGACTTCAACATTGTAATATTATTTATTAATGAATATGCTATTTAACAAAAAAAAAACTATGTGCATTTCATCCACGTTGTGCAGGTCTTTGATGTGTCTCTAGATATATATTTACATTGCCAAAATGAAAGCAAAAGAAGCAAGCATTTAATATTACAAATAAGAGGTCGTCAGACCCAATGCATAGTAGAGAGCTGTTGAGATTCGCCATTTTTGATAAGATCAATACCCAAGATCTCTAATCCAACCACTCCTAACAAATTCAAACCAATCGGTTTATGCAATGTCATCTACAAAAGTCATTTCTAAAATCCTTACAAACCGATTAAAACCTTTCATGGATAATATCATTTCCCCTAACCAAGGTATTTTCCTCAAGGGGCGATCAATCACTGACAATGTTAACTTGGCACATGAAGTCTTATTCTAGATGAAACACTGTCGTCGGAAGAAGCAAGGTTGGATGGCTATTAAGATTGACATGGCTAAGGCCTATGATAAAGTTGAATGGCCTTTCCTCCTTGATATACTGAGACAACTCAGCTTTGCTGATAAATGGATCACACTCATTCATCAATGTGTTTCTACTACCTCTATTAGAGTGTTTCTCAATGATTCACCTTTACCTCCTATTAAACCAACGAGAGGCATTCGCCAAGGTGGCCCTCTCTCACCTTATCTCTTTATTCTGATGGCGAAAGCCCTATCCCATCTCCTGGCACAAACCGAGTCAGCCAATAACCTAAAAGGTATTCACCTTAGACGTCATTCGTCGTCCATCAGCCATCTCCTTTATGCTGATGACCTCATGCTTTTCTGTCGAACTTCTCTCGCTGAAGCGCACTCAGTCAAAGACACCCTTGCAACATACTATGAAGCTTTGGGACAAGTTATGAACTATGATAAGACTTCGGTTTACTACAGCTCTAATATGCACCCCAAACATTCCAAGATGATTACTCATATCCCAGGGTCTAAGTTGTATAATCCTAAGGACAAGTATATGGGGTCCCTTTGCTACTTTCTAAGAAAAAAGTAAATGACTTTCAGTTCCTTGTAGATAAATCAATAATAAGTTATCCTCATGGAAAGTCAAAGTGTTATCCCAAGTCGGCAGAACTGTTATGATCAAAGCAGGTATTCATTTACCAAGTCGGCATAACTGTTATGATCAAAGCAGTTATTCATTTTATCCCAGTCTACAACGTGCAAACCTTCCTTCTTCCTAGCACGACCACCACTCAGATTGACAACCTGACTCGTAATTTCTGGTGGAATGGTACGGAAGAGGGAAAGGCCAGACACCTCTGTACGTGGGATAAAATAATCATTCCTCGGCATCTTGGTGGACTCAATATTCCATCCGCCAGACAGAACGATTTGTCTCTCAAAGCCAAATCAATTTGGCATGCAATTGCAAAACCCTCATAATCCTTGCATTGCACAACTAAAAGCTATTTATTTCCAACGAAAAAATATCTTTCAGTTATCAAAGCCTCCCACCACGGCATCCTTCGCTTGGAGAGGATACTTGAAGGCACTTGATAAGATGCGAAGTCACCTTGTATGGCATATCAGATCAGGCAATGAAATTGATATTTGGAAAGACTGCTGGGTCAAACCAGGATTACTGCTGGCGAACTGTGTCTCACTATAACACCCTATAACTTACTTAGCAAAGTGAAAGACCTCTGGACTCAGGACAGTCATAACTTGAGTTGGAACTCTTATCTGATCCTGACACTTTCCAACCTTGATGGCCAGAGACATTCTCAGTATTACCATCCGCCCTACACACGCTCCTGATACTCTGACATGGAAACCTGAGAAAAGGGGGTGTTTTTGGTATAAAAAAAAATGCTACAAAAACTTTTGTCCTTGAGACACTAGAACCATCCACTTCTGACTTAGACAGGAGAGACTTAAAACCCAAGATAGCCAGAGATATTTGGTGCATCAAAGCGCCTTCAACCACAATTCTCTTGCTTTGAAAAGTGTCCCAAGACATCTTACCTACAATGACCAAATTGAGCCACACCCATATGCCCATTGAGGACTGTTGTGTTTTTTGTCATAGTTATAAGGAAGTAGTACACATTTTCTTTATTTGCCCTGTGATTAAGAGGCTTTGACTACTTTCTCCTCTACCCATTAATTGGAGTCTGACAAGTATCCCTAGTCCAACCGCTACAACTTTTCTCAAGTTTCTCTAGGACTCGATAGCCGACATGGCACACTTAAGGGAAAAACTACTTGCTCAATTTACCGTGGTCATCCCACAGATTTGACTAACCATAAATAATTGCATTTTCAACAATGTAAAATTATTTATCCCTAGTTTCACCAGATCAACCAATCACACTTGGTCGAAATGGAGGAAACAATGGTTTCAGCCTCCCAGGCACAACCTAATCCTAGAGGACCCAAAATCCCTCCATCAAGTTTTGGAAAACGCCATAGTGGGCCAAACCACCAACCCCTGTCCCCGACAGCCACAACATATCTACCTCAAAATCTCATTTTCCTTCACTTTCTCAAACTGAACCTCAACGATCCAGAATCCTTAATATTCATAAGCAAATTCTGGCAGTCAACACACACAGAATCAACTCTCTAGTTAGAGACGCCAAACCCTCCACGATCTCCCTATTCCTTTATATGATTGTGATTTCTTATGATGCATGTTTTTTTGCTTCATCTCAACATGGAGCTTTTGGAGTTATGACAGTTGATGCTTTTGGTGAGGTGCATGTTACCTTGGGGGACACGATTCCCAGCCAAGTCACAGATAGTGCCATGGCCGAATGTTTTACAGCAAAAGCCACTCTCTTACTATTACAAGCAATGCAGTGATCAACATGGATGATCTTAGAGAATTTCGGTGCTTTACTATCTATTTTGCATGTCAATTTGGAAGATGAGCAGACAGACTTACGATGGATGTGGCATCTCATAGCATGTAGTGTTTAGACTCTTCTTTCAAATTTGCCTAACAGGTTTGTAAATATTCATACCTACTGTTGCAAAGACGATTTTCTGGTCTCCAGATCCGGCAACAAGTTCATGTGAAGGATGTTAGTCACCACATGCACACTGCGGTTTTCACTCACAATTTTTGTTTAGTTTTCAATTGAATCAATTCCATGTTTACTATTTATATGAAGAGGTTTAAATGGGAATATATTTTTATTTTACTTTTACTTATAACTACAATGGTTACCAGTGGTTGTAGGCTGCTGTTGGATTGAATGGGGTTGCAGTGGCTAATGGAGACGGTTTATTTAGGATCCCTAAACCTTTGAAGATCAGCGAAGATTACATTCTTGAGTACATTTTCCTATAGCAACTTCATATACAATACAATCCCTGAATCCTTGTGGGGCAGACGTTGAATTCTAGGGATTGGACTTCAACAGATTCACCTGAGAGATTGATATTATTTGAATTGCGAGCTGCAATACAGTAATAAGTATGAATGCAGTACAAGATTTCTATTTGTCAAGACGCTTCAATTCTGAAGGCCCCTGTTGAGTAACATGCAATAAGTAGTTGTCAGGATCAAGGTTCTCCTTATCTATGCAAAACTCATCTGCATGCTGCTTTCTACAAGTGCGGAGCCGAAATACAAGAGACGAAATTTGTTCTCACTACATCAAGCCTCAAAATTTTCAGTGGAGACGTAACTTGGAGAAGGTTATGAATCAGCCCAACATGAACTTGAGATGGAATCCCCAAGCTACATGTTGCCACAATAACCAGGGAATCGGTAAACTGGTAAGTGTATATGACAATTGCGGTAAAAAGATGAAACCACTAAAACATTAGATTATAAAATGTCAACATTTAGCTTATATTGATGAAGAAATTAGCATATTTGTTCATGGAGACCGGAACAGCCCTCTCAGCAAATCAAAAAAATATTAAAACTATTAACCAGAAGAATTTGACATGAAAAATAAAAATAATAAAATGTTAAATAAACAGTAACGCTAAAAAATAACCATGGTAAGACCTACCATTCAATCCCCACTTGGGCTGATACTGTACATGTACATTCTGCTGAAATCAAACTTTGCCAGCAGAGAGGGACTGGAATCAATTCTCTGATCGAACAAACGTAAAGGATTTTTCGAGCCTTTTACTCCTGAACGACACCAACTTCCTGTTCAACCCTCCAATAATTTGCATCATTGAACTCCAACATCTCTGCACCGTCTCTGCCAGACTGCTCCTTTTCTGGTGACTTGGGTGTGAGGTTCCTCTTCAGAGGCCCAGCTTCCCCAACTATACCCTCTTTCAGGGCCTGTTCCATTGCCCTCTCCGTACCCTCTAACTCCACACCGACAAATTCAACGTCTTCTTCAAACAATGAGGGCATTGTAGCTCTATGACTTGCTTCAGCCTCCTCTTTGCTCGACTCCATAGGAGTTGTACCATTCGGCAATTTGACCTCAGCAGATTCTGAAGTCTCCATTGAATTTGACATATCAACATCAGGTTTATCAATGTCATTGAATGGATTCGCATCTGACCTACCAACCTGCAAATCAGATGACTCGCGCCATCCCACCCATTCAGGTAAAGGCCGGTCACCAGTAATATCTTTGTTGTTATCATCTCCCCCAGTTATGGGATCATTGATGTTCATTCCATCTGACACACTGGGACTCAATCCTGATACTCCATTCATAGAAGACGAGGTATCCACCAATTCCTCATCTTCCCCAACCATAACTTCATCGTCACTACTGCTACTCCCACCGTTAGTTGTTCCATTCAACTTGATATCGTCCAGTTTCTCAGAGGGAGAAGTGCTTAGAGGACCATTATGGATTCTGCCGTCTTGGAACGCAAACCAGTTGGAATTTGAGAACAAGCTGCTGCAACAAAAAACATATAAAGTTTATCAAGAATTACTGAATTAGAATCTGTGAACAAGTTGTCAGTTTGATTCTCGCCCAACAAACCACCAGAGCAGCTTCTACTATCCAAAATGATAGTATTGAAACTAAAGTTCATCCACGTCCTTAACTATAAGGTAGATGGCAGTCTAACACTAGGCAATAGGCACATTCCTCCCAACTAGAGATGCAACTATATATCTAGTAGAGATGCAACTATATATCTAGTAGAGATGTAATGCATACCTATCCTGGTCATCACCAAGCCTTAATGATGATATTACCACCTCAGCTGATTCATCATCAAAATAGACGTCCTGCATGATTAGATCAAAATACATGATTAAAAAGCTGATAATGATGAGACAAAAAACAAAAATACATGATTTTAGACATCCCCTGCCAAACTTGATATTATGAGTCTAGTAACACCAAAAACATTGACCGGGCAGAGCATCATTATAAGGATCAAATCCCACCTTGATTATTTTATTGTTGAAGAAGCCTCAATAGAACCATATTTCTTTAAGAAAAAAAATCCTGAAGAGAAACATTGTGAAATCCGGAAGCTCCTATTGAAATCGTTCATGTGTATATTATTATAGTGAAACTTCATGTGTGTAACAGGTGTGGAAAGAGCGAAGAACACCAAGCCTAACATTTGTGAGCAATATTCAGGTCGTGTCTTTTGGTGTGATAGGCTTCAAAGACGTTTAGGTGGGTGAAAGAGACGCGGTGATGTGTTAATCATTGTTGGCTTTTCGAGTGATATTTAATTTGCACCATTGGATCCTTTTGTCCTGAAGATGTTTTAATCTAACTTGTTGCTTCGAGATGTTTTAATCTCAACCATTGACGTCTACTAAATGGGACTGGGTGAGAACTAAATGTGTTTGCCCCAAAACTTCCTTCAGGTTTTAATCGCCACTGTCCAGAGAGATCTGATAGACATGTTTTAATCTCCATCATTGGTTTTTTCCAGTTAGTTAATCTAAACCATTGGTCTACGAAAGAGAGTAGGTGACAGCTAAGGAGTGCCTTACATGCCTCAAAAGTGTCATTTTGCTTTTTTAATAGCTGAGATAAGTGTCAATCTACTGGGCTCCTTATCTATCCTTTCTTAATTTGTTTCTAATCCCTTTCCACACCCAACCCAACTCCCATTCTCGACCATCCATGAGTGAATGTAGACTCTTAACCTCAAATAAGTTCTAAAAGGCATGGTCAACTAACTCAGCCATAAAGATCTTAACTTTGTGATCTACGATCTACAATGTGTAAATTTATATCTAGTATATATTAGTTATGGAAGAACATTTCCGAAAATATTACCTCATCATCTCGCTCTAGAGATCCATGAACCTGCAAGAAGAAACCACAGTGATATATTACAAAGCAAAATAAATGATGTAATAAATATAATACAGGTCTAAGTTGAAACAGGACATACCTGTTCGGCATCATCATTTTCATACAAGCTGTATCTAAAAGCCTGGCTTAAATTATTTGCTAAAGCTGCTACATCGTAGTCTCTGTCTTGAAGCTCATCATCGTCACTGTCCCTTGTTCTGTCATGCAATGCAGTTGGACGACTGCACAGAAGTAAAACAAAGGAGTAACCAGTATAACAATGTTTGGCAGACCAAGGAATTCGTAATTAGGGGCGTTTGAGACCAGACTGTAGTTAAAAATCGAATAAACTGGAGAATGTGCATAGAAAAAAGCTGTGTTGAAAAAATGTAAGTAAAGCTCCCATTGAAATGATTTTCTAGTGATTTGTCTTGTCATGTGCAAACCTAGGCGTCATTAGTGGCTCGGCCACTTCCAATGGATGCATTCATTTATTTTAAAACAGAATTAAACAACATAACAGCAACCCATAACGAGGTATTACCGTATTAGTGAGCATGCATAACTAGTGCCTTTCACATTGAATGGTTGAATAAAATTAGTACGAAGAAACACTAGAGATTTGTTTGTATTGAATATGTATGTAATGGCTAATAACTTATGCAAATATATGACATTAGAAAATTTTGAATACTCCTATGTTAAATATTCTTGAGAAAATTTTGAATATTCAAGGCAACCGCCTAGGCGCGCCTCAAGGCGTTTTTACAGAATTTCGCCTCAAAGTGAAGCAATGCGGTGCAATGAAATGAGACATCCGCCTCACCCCGCCTTGGACACCTCAACCCAAAAATGGTTTCAGCCAGCCCAATTGCTGCCTATTTACAATCCATTTGCAGACCAATTGCAGCAAAAAGATGTTGCAACCCACTCTATAATAGGATTTTATGTTTTTTTGTGTAATATTTGATAAATTAAAAAAAAAACAAGATAAAACATTTTAAAGTTTTGATAAATTTCTCACTTTTTTTTAATTGTTTGGAGAAAACATATAATGTTATGATCAGTCTGTGATCAACACCAATCTTGACTTTTCATACATAGTTCAATAATTTTTATGTTTTGAAATACCAATAGTGATCGTACTTGTGAATTTTTACCAACCATTCCAACAATTTCTTCGAACAAATGCTCTATTGATTTTTAATAATTTAGTGAATGTTTGCAAGTTATTTGACACTTATGTCGTGCATCTTTTCACTATGTTATACGAGTTTATTACTTCCATTTCGATTCTAGATAGTTGTCACTTTTTATACGTATTTGCTTATGATACTTATCAAAGTGATGATATATACAATTATGCTGATATGTTTCAATTTAATATAAAAAAAAATCTTTAAAAAATGTTGAGACCGCCTCACTTCATGCCTCCGGCGTTTTTAGGCTCGTCCGCCTCAACTACAATGGGTTCGGGTTGGTCTTAGATGGGAAACACAATTCCCCGCACCTAACCCAAAATGATGACGGTGACCGACCCTAACCCAACTTAGGTATTGCCCATCCTACCCAAATCTCGGGTTGGCCACTGCTATACACCCATGTTCTAAACCTTTTAAATTATCAAGAAATTTATACTACAGGGAGGAAAGGTAGGAAGCATACCCACAAGCCCATCTATTGACATTTTCCACAACATTGCGCTCTTGTAGAACAGTCGATTGCCAATCAGGCCACTCAGCATTTTCCTGTATGGAACAAAGTATTTCAAATGAACCAAAGTTTTGTCAACAAACAAACTGACATAAATATAAATTTAATCAATCCATTATGGCAACAAGGGGACATTTTTAGTTCCTTCTTGAAAATCAGTTATCATAAATATCCTTGATTGTCATATAACTACTGAGAAGTAAGACAATGTCACACTTGAGACTTTTCTGAGTAATGACTTCCATGAGTGATCTAATGAATTTTATCATTCATTTACCAATTTTTCGAAGGGATATTCGGTTGAATAAAAAAGTACAGTATTTATATGATTGCTTTATCAGACAACTCTTGTGTGCATAAATGTCTTGTTGTAGTTTTCACGAGTTTTATATTTTGTCAATATGAACTTCCATCTATAAATGGAGAAAAACTATTGTGCCATAACCCTCGTCCTCAATGCAGTTGTTTACCAAATATGTCCATGTGAAAGCACATATTCATTTCCTAAAATGGGACTAACTTGTTACAAGGTTTTCCAGAGAGCAACCATCATGAACTACAAACCTCAAGGTTGACAGAGACTCGAGACAAGTGCGGACAATGAAATACAGGGGAACTCGTCAAGATAACTGAAGAGTATACCTCAACCAGCTGCAAAAGAGTCTGGTGGAAATTTTTAGCATCTTTGACATGATTCAGTCTGACTGATACATATATTTTACTTGCAAAGTGCACTTGTATTAGAAGCCTGATATAAAAATATTGTTTTAAATCTTTTCATTTACTTTTTTGTTTTCAAAGTTTAAGACTTAAACTTTGTATCTGTAACAAATATAAATCAACAGGCGGTGATTACCTGCAAGTGTGCCTGAATGCGCTCGTTGCCATTTCCAAGCTGGAGAAGCTTGTTACAGATCCTTGTAATATGTCCAAGGTTGCCTGCCCGAGGTGGCTTCCGCCCAGTAGTAGATGAAGTTGGCTTCAGAAGTAAAAAGTCATACTCATCAATCATAATTCGACACAAACAAGAAAGATGACAGTACTTACAAATCGATTCTCATGCTCCCAATGCTTTGAAAACAAGGACTCAAGAACACAACAAAAAAGAATTAATCTCCTAAGATGAGGTTGTCCTAGAGGTCGATAGCTGTGATTTAATCATTGCAGATCGATCAAGATCATGGTCCTTAAAAAGCAAAAATGTAGGACAGGGAATCAGAAGCAAATGTTTCATTATTTCCCTGTTATTTCTTTCGTAGCTTCTTTTTTTACCTACTTAACCTATCCCAAGGCATTCTCTTCAAGAAAATAACAATAAAAGTACATGACTTCAACCAATATCTAATCGAACATGCAAATGGATTAGACGAGAATACCTGGTTCGAATCACTAGAAAGAACAGGATGACGGTCTGCTTGGAGAAATTTACTAATTAGATTACACTCTTGAAAAAGATGATCAACGATGAAATCATTCTTGCTCTCTAAACATGATACTATGATGCTCTCCACATGATGATGCAAAGCACTGTTGAATGGATATCTGCACATATCATCACAAGGCAAATAAGTTATTACTATTTAAAATGTCTTCTCTACAAAATCCTAAAATGAATCAGCAGCTTACTCAAAAAATAAATCTATAATTCTCTGTATGGCACCCGAGCTAACCAAATCCTTATCAGCAACTTTGTGCCCAGTCCTCAATAATACTGCAATGAATTCTACAATCTGAAATGCAATAGACGAATGGAATACAAATCAAAACTCAAACAGATATGAAAATGCAATAGATGTAAAAAGCCAGAGAAATTTAGAGTCTTAGATGTCTTCATTGAGTGAGGTTTTTTTCTTTGAAGATTAAGAACACCCACCAATCACAATGATTGTTTTTATTTTATTTTCTTCAAGAAAACCTTTTTTCCTGGACCTGAGTTTAAGTAAAAATTTATTGAGTGAAGTTCACAGAAACATCAATGTCACCACTGGTGTAATGCCAAGGTCCAACTTCTTCCGGTTGACAGAACATGCCCCAACAATTTGATCTAAAGATTGCATAAAGTTCATCAAAGGATTTGTCAGAAGCTCTGCGGGATTAGAATATTTATGAGACAAAATTAAGTCTCTCTCTAATCTATCTTCTCTGAGAAATAGAGATAGAAACCATAGTCCCGTAACTCTTTTGTGTAATATCTGGCCTTCAAAAAGAATAACTCAAACGCTATTGAGAAAAATTGACGGAAGAGTTCAGACAACACATCCAGTAAAATTTATTTTTGTGAACACTTCATGCCAATCCAAAGCTACTCAAGATATCAACTCCTCGGAAGCCTTCAAGAATAAAAACTAACAGATAAATTATCGGGCAAATTTGAATAAACCCACTAATTCACTATTGCAACCAATCAGTGACGAATATTAAATAATTTCTTGAAGCTGTCGTGTAAGCAACAATAAGGATGCTTCAACACAAACTTATGATTGCCATAGTGAGGAAGAGCAGTCCGTGCACATGGTAAATAATAGCTTCCATCACATGTATCAATTTTGTGACAGAAAAACAACTGAGTCCTTTATTGCTAATCAAAATTAAACTCTGAATCATTTAGATTTTTCACTCGCAAGAATCTAAATCTACTAACCATATACGGTATACCATAGCTTCGCCTAGAAGGGAGTACTGAGCACATAAAAGGATTGACATAAACTTCCAACGAAGGCACATATCCACCCCTCTAAGGACATCATTTTGACAAGAGGTTATGCCTAAAAAGGAAAGGATCCCAGTCTTGAGATTCTTAGAATTATTTAACAGTACATCAAACAATAATCTATTTCCCAGCTCTACCCTAAGCTAGTAGAAAAGTATTTCCACGCGCCAAAAGTACCAGCAAGCACATTGTACAGTGCAAATATTCTGCAAACAAATAAAGACTGACCTTTAGGCGATGCTTCCCTAGAGGAGGCCTTAGTTCGCCATATGTGGTGGGCAAAGCTCTCTCATCGGAGCAAACGTTCAAAAGATTAAGCAAGTCACCTGCAACACATTAGAAGTGATAACCAATTTTATGAGATTAAAATGATAATATTTAGCTAAAGCACGTCACCAGCATTCAGCAACAAAATAGCTTATGCAGCAATCACTTGTACACCACGAGAAGTAAAAGAATAGCTATACAACAAAGATACGGCACTTTCAGATGAATTGGGGTCTCATGTCAGAACATATCAGACACACTGATTAAACTACTAGTAGATCATTAACGTTCTATAAAAACTTTTGAAATCTATCATGCCTTCAAGGATCCATAAAATGCCTTTAGCACTGTTTGAACCATCGACTTGTAATGCCATGCGCCACAGATCTGATCAGTTTAACTACCAGCCATTGGAAATATAGCTGATGTGAGCCTGTTTTAACTCAGTGCCAACAGGGCTTAAACCCCAAACCCATGCTACCATCCCACACAAGGCTAGTATATTATGCAAACCATGCTACCATCCCAGACAAGGCTAGTATGTTAAGCTCACTTACTGACTTATGAGTAGCAATTTTTAGAGACGGATACAGGAAGGAGATGAAATTTTCATTCGAACAATCAAAATATACTAGGAAAAGCCTAATGGACAAAAATCAACAACTAAAATTCATCCAAACGGAAATAGACAAGGAACTATCCTATTGAAATCCTTTAAGATTATTATGAACAAAAAATACTATTATCTTGATATCTCCCTCCTCCCCCCCCCCCCCCCCCCCCCCCCCCCCCCACCGCGGATGTGATTGTTCTTTTAAGCAAAAAAAACCCTGGCATAAAGCATTAACAAGCAAATTACCAATCTTCCATTAGAAAAACAGCTTCATCAAGCAACTGCAACACATTCTAAGACCTAAACCAATAATCATCCCCCTAAATATGCAGCCAACATCACATCCGGAGAAAGTTACAACAAAAACTAAGACAATAAATTCTTGAAAATATAAAATAAAAAAGGTCATCCTCAGGCATTTCATGATTTGTCATGCATCAAACCATCCACCCATGTCTAACATCGAGAGTACCTATATCATTTTTAAATAGGATAAAAAGATTGTTACAAAGAGTCATGGTTGAAGATGACATACACAAACGAACTTACTAAGTTTTGGCAGCATGGCACCCACAGTCTCTGGATTGACAGGAATTGGCGGCTCATAAAAATGTTGACTCCGCATAGAGTGAAGTAAAGGAGATGTTAATCTTTTGGGATCCAATAAAGAGATGCAGACGGTCAGTGAGTGCACCAGAGCAGATTTGGACTCTGAATCTTCGAGTGCATGCGTAAATATCCTGGTAACAAAACTGCACGAATAAAGGAGAAATTAGAACATGTTATACTTAAACATAAGGTTGAAAAATGAGGAACCTTTCATGAAAATAAAGGAAAAAAGAACTGCAAACCTTGTGCTACAGAGTTTATTCGATAATGGTGACGGAGCATTTCGAGTGATAGAACAGAGTGTTTCAGCAGCATTAACATGAACTTCAGGAGGACACTGTTCCATTTACATGAAACTCATTAGGGAGAACAGAGAAATATTTTGATGAGTTGAACAAACCACTATTCAATTCTCGCAAGTATAACTATAGAAAACCGAAAAACCAAACAAGACATGGGCAGCCAGATGAACAAATTAACAAACATAAATCAAGAGGAAAGTGCAGCTCATGAAACAGCAGATCCTGATTCTAGATAATGCCAACAATTTTCACATCAACCATGTTCATTTAAAGACGTAATCATACAAAAAAGAAAAGTCTGATTGGCAATGCAAATCCATTCGACCATTACATTTTATCTCAAGATAATAATAAAAATAGATATGTATGTATGCACATGCATGCATGTGCGTACGTACATACATACATACATACATACATACATACATACATACATACATACATACATACATACATACATACATTCAATTAATTCCAAAAATTATTTCCTGCCAGAGCAGGAACTGCCAAGGGAAAAGGCCCAGAACTAGTGATATCAAGCACTTCAAGCAATAATGAACATGTCCATTTTGTACCTTGAATGTAAAACATTCAAAAAATTTGAAACGACCATGCCATAGAACAAGAGTTTGGAATCATTGTGCTTCTTCTACAGTAATACCTATATAGCAAAGCAGTCTTTTATTCCAACTTATACGCACTTTTAACACTTACAAATGGATTCAGTTTGTCTACAATCATTTCTAGCAAATTGCTATCAGCTAGCCATTGCATCACATCCATAAAATTGGGATACATATGATCATCAGCTCCAACAAGACGAATCAAAACCTGTAAATGAAGAATTCTTTAGGAAATATATCCTCCTGAAAAGGTATAATTCAAATATGAAAATCAGCCAGGAGCCGAGTCAATGAACAAACGTCAATGATTTACTTACTTCCATGATTGAAGTAATTCCTATCAAATCAACAAGTTGCTGGAAAACGTCCTGATGGGCCTGAAAGGATCAACCACAGAGTCAATGAAGCAGGAAGGGAAAAAATAAATAAAATAATAATAATAATAATAATAAGCGCCGAGGCCGAAGCGAGGCGACGGGTCTGAAAATGCCTGAGGTGTGAGGCGAGACGGACGCCTCAGTGAAGTGAGGTGGCCTTAACATTTTTTAATGATTTTTTATAATAAATTAAAACATATCATCATAGTAGTATACATCATCATTTTGATAGATAAGGTGTCTTAAGCAAATATGTACAAAAAGTGACACAACTACCTAGAATCGAAATGAAAATATTATAATATTGTATTGCATAGCAAAAAGATGCACTACATAAGTGTCAAGTAACTTGCAAACATCCACTAAATTATTAAAAATCAATAATCTTGAAAGAATAGAAACTTAAGAATAATGAACATTTATTAGAAGAAATTGTTGAAATGGTTGGTAAAAATCCACAGATATGATCACTATTAATATTCCAAAAGCATAAAAATCATCGAACTATGCTATGAAAAGCCAAGATTGATGTTGATCACAGACTGATCAAAGCATGATATGTTTTCTCCAAAAAATAATAAAAAAAATGTGACAAATTTAAACTTAAAACGTTTTATCTTATTTTATCAAATTTATCAACTATTACACCAAGGAACATAAAATGTATTATAAAGTTGGTTGCAACCTCTTTTGCTGCTGCAACCATTTTTAGGCCGAGGCGGGGGCACGGTGGTCCAAGGTGGACACCTCATTTCACCGCACTGCATTGCCTTACTTTGAGGCGAAATTTTGTAAAAATGCCTTGAGGTGCGCCTAGGCGGTCGCCTTGACTACACTAATCCTGAGTATGTTGTTTGTTGACGAATGAGAGAGAAACATGACATACTTTGAAGAAAAAACAATGTTCGGGTGATAATTATTGTATCAAGAAGTGTTTTATTTAGAAGATCTTTTAAGCTTAGGGTTGGCCAGTATCACATTGGTATCTATTTACAGTTCCCAAAGGGAAGTCTAATTTCAAGCATGATTTGTATCTGTACCAACCTTTTCACAGTATTTTTCCGAGGTTTTGTTTCCACTATCCTTTGATTCCTTTCATTATTTATTAAAGGCATACATTTACTTGACCCCTCCAAAAGAATAATAACCAATGCAACAAATAAATAAATAAAAATAAATGTTATATCATGTACTTACTTGAACATAATTCATAAGTGGCACTGTCTTTCGTAACATTAGGCATATAACAACCTAGCAGGCAACAATCAGATCAAAATTTAAGTTTATTTTTAAAAGAACTTTTCTCAGAAAAAAAAAATAATAGTTACCACAAGCAAACAAAATATGATAACAGAATACCTTGCTGAAGTATCCAGCCAAGAGAGCACAATGAGCACGGTTCGGTTCCAAGAAGGAAAAAGTAAATTCATAAGCTGCAAACAGAAGATACAGATACAAATCAGTGACCCAGTCCTGTGAAAAATCCCACAACCGATACAGGGCATGAAAGTTGAAGGTGATGAAAGCATGTACCTCCTCTTCCTCCACCAAGGTCTTCAAGATAACATCAATTTCGCATGTAAATATCTCACAAGCAATGAACGGAAACCTAATCATGAAACAATTGAGAATTTGAAACAGAAAAGAAATGAAAAGCTTAGAATGTTGAAATAAAACATGGCACACATTAGAGGCAAAAAATTAAAATATTCAAAAAATTAACAAAATATTAAAAATAACAGCAATAATTGGAACATCAAATGGTCTAGCTAAAGATTGCAATTCAGTCCAAAGTAAAATAAGTGAGAACAATTTACTTGAAAATCCGCTTGCTTTCTGCATCTTCAGGGGCTTCTTCGACAATATATCGCAGTAACTGCTCTACCTGAGCTCTATCTCTTAGACTGAAAATAAATTGAAAACATAAATAGTTTTAGAGAAAACTCTCAAAGTACTATAGAAAACTTTTGTACTTGTAAAATATCAAGTATACCTGGCATGGTTAGCATACTACAAAGACACCCATGAAACTCCTTAGTTTTTCTTTTCTTTAAGTTATACCATTTTAATGAGATGATTTTATCAAATATGAGGGAATAAACCTCCCTAAATCATTCCTCACTCTTATTATCAATTATCATGGTGGAAAAGATAACAAGAGTAGGCTCCTCCCACTTAATATTTTGTGGCATTAAATGTAATTGCACAGTACATAATTTGTCGGAGAGGCTGGAATGAAAGGCAGCTAACACAACGAAGCTTGTATACATATTTTTAGATTTTGACATGTTAATACATTATGCCGTGGAACATTGAACATGGATATCTGTATATTATTGACCTTACTAAGTACCAAATACTTATTTCTAACTCAATGGGCATGTAATGAAATGTGAGAATCTGTCCCAAATACAAGCACCAGTAAGAGTTCCCTCATCTAATATGAAATCCAATCAGCTATTGATCTTGAACCGCTTTCTTAGAAACCCCATACTCAGCCAATTCCTTCCTAAATTTGGAGGTGCATGGACAACTGTGGAGATCCAGAAGTGTTATGAAACCGAATGGCTACTGTTCGTGCTCTCAACTCCCAAGAGCTGCTCTAAGAGACTTGACTGAGAATCCTTTTGTATCTTGAGCTCATTTCTCACATCTCCATTGTGTAATGACTTAGAATAAAGCAGCTACGTTAGACTGGCAACCCATTGGATTCCCATTAGATGATCCTTTCTCATTGATGCTCCAAACACTGCTGGACTGCATTATTACCACAAAAAACCCAGAAACCGTCTGTTGTTTTTTTTTTTGAAAATGTTATACATTTCAAAATTTGCATTACAAAGAGGCTGATCCCTAATCCAACAGTTGTGCCAGAAGGACATCCTGCTTCCAGACTCCAGAGTAAACCCCCAATTTAAGAGCCTTTTGCATTTCAGCTTCCCAGAAACAGCTGCCTTTACCGAGGGGGGGAGATAATTTGCTTGGTAAACCAACCTCCATGCTGAAGATCATACTTTTCAAACAATAATCCTCCGCCACAATGCTTGGGATGCTTTAGTGAATTGCCAAACCATCCTTCAATAGAGCTCTATTCATGGTTACTCTTTCGGTGTCCAGCCCTTCATGAGATTTCAGAGTGCATTATACCATGCTATCAGACGGAAATTTGTGGGCTGATGGTATCATTTCCCATAGAAAACAAGTATAAATTTTACTGAGGGTATCGACTGTGCATTGGTGATTGGGGAAAGGATTGCCATTTTCATTGACCGATAAGCCCTTAATCAACCACTGCTGCTGAGCTTAAAAGACCATAACCAAGAGGGTCTCGGTCATAATAAGAGAAGATCAAGGACAATAAGGGATTTCCTTTGTCTGATGCCTTTGAAACTTTCAAATAATCCTTCAAGAGAACTATTTGTTTAACTGAAAAAGGATTTGTCCAAAGGTCCAAGAATTTCATTCCATGATTCACAATTACTAGAGATTACAAACCCATTAGAGAGGATTTAGCGACAGAAACATATAGCATCCCAATTACCCCAAACTTTTAACTGAAAAGGATGTTGTAGATACAAACAACTAAGCAAGTGGAGACCCACCTTCGCCATTTCCGATCGAATTAAGTCCTTTCTAGAATGCACCCAATCAAAGACCAGTTAACATTGTCAAAGGCTTTTGCAAATAGGACCATGAGACTTTGAGATCCATCAATGAAGAGGTTTCTACGGTGTTTAAGAGCCGACCAAAAAAAATAGTTATTATCTTTGTCTTGATGGTTATACAATGATAAGTTTCTGACAGCTTTTCAAAATCATATAAGATAAATATTCATAGACCTTCATAAGGTACTAACAAAGTATAATAATTCAATGAAGCACGACTATATAGACTGTAAATTGCACAATTGCCATGAATTCCTCAAAAGTGTCAGCAAAATGTAACATAGTTAAAACATAACCATATAAACATCCATACCGAAACCCAAAGATATTTTCCCAAAAGAGTTAGAGAAATTTACACCCTTCAATAGTACTTCCCCCAAAGGTAATGAAGCTTGTAAATGGCATCTACTAGATCATCTACAAGTAGAATGCGTTGGGAATAAGAATAACCGTTTTTCAGAACTGACCAGACAAAGTTACATGGATTTTGATTGACCAAAAAACAAACCCCGGATCAATTTTCTCACAACCCCCCCCCCCCCCCCCCCCCCCCCCCAGAAAAAAGATATATATGTGTTTCAAAATAGGTGAGTTGTCTCTATATGGCTTCTAGATTTCCTTGACATCAAAAAAATCGTTTAATATGAAAAAAATTGAACCCCCAATATCCGTTGTCGGGTTGTCGGCAGCTGATCGTTTCTGCCTGTATTGTAATCAGGATTGTAATGTATTTGTGACTCGCATGTTTCATCAACTTTCGATTCGGTTAATCACGATTTTTTCAACATTTTGATTTTACCACATCGTTACCGGCATGATATTATGATACTAACAACAATTGCTTCAAACAAAGAAAATCAACCTAGGAGGTGGTTGAGAACCACAATAATTGGCTCTGAGAAAGGCAACAATGGAAGTAGTGATGGGTGTCCCTGATATGAGACCCTAATTGTTTCTCCCTTTCCAGGCTAGTGGTCTAGGACTTTCGTTTAAATTGAAAAAGTTCAACTTAGGAAATGCCTGATCTCTTTGTGAAGGTCTCAGGATATGAGATCTACCATTATTCAATGCTTAAAGAGCTTTGACATAGAAAATTAAACCTTGAAAATGCCTGCATCAGCAAATCCAGTTGAGAGATTCTAAACTTGTAAGATGATGAGGTAGTTCCTGTTAATTATGTCATTAGAATGGTAGAAATAGGTCAAACTACCCAAAATTCTCAATCATTTCAGGTTCTTTTTGAAAACTGAGTTCAGGAATAACCAACTACCATCTGAGCAATCACAAAGAGGAGTTTGAAACTCATAGTCTAAGATTCAAAAACTAACAGGATAGACTTCATGTCTTCATGTAAGGGCAATCACCACAACAAAAGTCTTCCCAAAATCTTATTCTATTTGCACAACGTATTCTCACAACATCATCTATCTTCCTAATCTAACTTTCTGCTTCTTGATTACCTAACATTCACTCTACGAAGTTATATATGCGATAATGAGCTATTACAATGTAAACAAGATAATGGTAGAGAGGTAACAAGAAATTACAAATTTATGAGGCGACTGTTTAGAGCTTTGCATTCTTGAATTATCTCTTCCTCGTCAAGAAATTCTTCCAAAGTAAAATTTTCCTTGTCTAAGATTGATTCCACCTGCAAATTATAGTAATAAAATGGAAGAGAAACCATCAGAACTTGTACAAAAAAACAAGAACCTGGTGAATAAGGTTTACTTTAATATATGTTAACATGGATATGTAATCAGGTATAAGTTGTTCAATAGCAAATAAAGTTGTCATTTATGAAAATTTATCAAATCTCTTATATGTATATTCAAACCTGCATCTCTACATTTCGTATGTTGGTCACATGTTGTAGATTTGACTAGAATTCAAAAGTTAAAATATTATCGGATAGCTTACTAGGTGGAGAGATAGAGCACAGCGGTTCCACTGCCCATTTTGAAAACAGAGTTTTGTGTTACCATTATAAAAGGTTTTTTTCATTCAATAAAATAGGTTGATACCATAACAAAGGTCGACCTAACACTCCTACTAAAATGTTACTTCTTATTCTCCAGTACAACTATTGAACATATATTTTTGAATTCTTGATTTTATATCCAGTACATTTTAATGATCCTCTTGAGTTAGTGTCTCAGCATTTCTCATAAAGAACACTATAAAAGGATAAGGTTAAAGGGAGAATGTACGATAAGCAAAGTTCACTACAAACACCATCTCATGATAATTTATGACAAATACATTCATGATTTCCAGACAATTAGGCAACTATGAATCCCTTTTCATTCATATTCAATTGGTTCAGTGAACTTCATTTTCAACTACGGTTACATGTATGATATCCCAAGAGTGCCACATCCTGAAATTGCCCATACCATGCCCATTCATGAGAAATTTGAAGGCAAATAGTGAAATGCATTTAATGTTTTGATAAATTCGAAAAAAACTGTCATATTAACCACTGACTCCTTGCGAATGAGAAAACATTAAAGAAAAAAAGACACCTTCAACTCAAAGTGATAACACACCATATCGGACAATAAGAAATGGGCCAACTTCAAAGTAAAAAAAGCAACTCTAGACATTAATTTGCATTCAGCCCCCAACTCCTCCATGTATCCCCAAATCAACTAACAAAGCTGGTGCAATCCACTTCATATTAAATAAACTGTTAAATTTAACAACATTTCCACTAAATAGCTCGCGAAGTAACTCCAAATGAATCTCAGTCTCTAGATCAACAAACTCCACGACCAACTCAAACTCCACCTACTCAGCAAGAATCCATCCACACCAAATCCCAAAAAACCAAATGCAACTAATCCAATACACAATCAAGATCCAACCTTTTCAGCTCAATTTCACATCGAATTAACCTAAATTCCGATCGAAAGCTTGAACAGTATTATTAGCTAGGGTTTCGTTAACTTACTGGGGAAGTAGCCGAGAGAGCAGTCATGCGCCAAACATCTTGAGATTCGTATTTGAGCAGCAATCAAAGCTCCAAACGAAGATCTGTGTGACTAACCCTAGAAAATCACGCAAACTCTCCGACCCGAATCCCAAGCAGCGAAGTAGTATCGGATTCGAAACCAATAAAAGAAACACAAAACCTAAAACGAGATCGACGAGAGAAAGCAAGCAGGTGAAGCGAAAGCGCCAAAAGAGCTGAAAAACAATGAGAGAGAGAGAGAGAGAGAGAAAAAGGGTCGGAATTTACAAATAGAAAAAAAAAAAAAAAAAAAAAAAAACCTAGTGATGATCGATCGATGTGTGCGTGTGTGAGTTTGGAGAGTTTGAGATGTGTTTCGATCTAGGGTTTTGCTAATGTAGCGCTGGGATGGTGACGATCCTTAAACTGCGCTACAAGGCCGTGTTGCACGAATTGCGAACGCTTTTTGTGATGTAGTGGACTGGAGGCTCACCTCTAATATGTGTGTGTGTGTTGGGGGGCTCTTTAACCACTTTTTGGAAAAAAGTGTTTAAAGAATGGCGTAAAAGTGTATTTTCGCCCTCCAGGCCAACAAGAATTAATCATGAAAAATGAGATGGGTGTACATCTCAATTGCCTATAGCAGATTTTTTTTTTGGCAAAGCTTATAAAGCTACTACATAAGAGAATGATTACATAAATTTAGAACAGTGTCAAAAGCAAGTTGGTGAGCCTCGTTATTGAGTTCTCGACTATGAAATACATTCTTAGTTAGTGTGTATAACTAAAAGTCTCTTAATACTACCAGTGAGAAGTTTCCATATCCAGTCTTCATACAAAAACTACTAGTAGAAGAGATCCGGTTGGATGATGGATAACAAGGCACTCGAGTCTCCCAAAATAAACCTATGCTTCCATTGGTTGGCCTAAATCAAGATAATAGTTGCTTCCGCTGCATGACACTCTGCCATAGTAGTATTCAGAACTTTCCTCGCGATCTTTGAAAGCCACATGAGCCAAATCCTCATTTGCATATCAATAGCCATCACACCAACTGCTTCCTTTGTTTTGGAAATATCATAGAAACTGTGCGTCATAAGTAACAATACACAAAACAATTGATCTAGGCTGAGCTGAAACGCTGGTATGGCGAGCATGGGCCCTACCAAGGGCGAGGCCCCCTCGACTTTTAAAATATTTTTACTATTATATTCTTAGTTTTAAAAAAATCGCGTATATGACTATATAATATAGATTACAATTATAAATAATTATTATTACAAATTATCAACCTATCTTCATTGGTGCTAGTGGTTGGAGGTTTATCATTTTTGGAAGATGACAGTTCGATACTGTTCGAGCTCATTTTTATTTTATTTTCGATGCAATTTTATTAGTAATTGCAAACATTAAATATTAACAATAAGATAAATGAATTTTTCCAGTGGTGTAAAACCTCCAAACAAATTAAATATTTAAAATTAATATCTAAAATAATTACTATAGAATTCAATTAAAATATATACCATTAGCCAACTCGTACAAAATTCGAGCTCATATAAACTCATTTTTTCTATGAATTGATATTAGATCATATTAGATTTGCAAATTTTTAATTTTTTAGCTCACCTAGATGTTTATCTTAATTATTTTGTAGATATCAGTTATATTCTAGTTATTATGTCGTTTGCGTTTTGCTAAGGTTATTGATAGTGATATTATTTTGCTAAAATTGAACTACGCTGGATCCAATTTGGTATATGTAATGTATTTTTATATGGTATTTTTTATTATTACTAACTCAGGTATAAAATGCAAATTTGGATTTAACATTGATAGCTACTATTATAATTAATAAATTTTTTCCATTCGCCCCTTCTCGACTAAAATCTTGGTTCGCCCCTGATGCGATAAGTCATTTTATCAAATGATGATGTTGGGATGTGTGAAGTTGGGCTTTAATAAATTGAGTCTTGGTAACTACACCAAAAGGCTTGATTAGCTACACGGAGATGGCCAGACTCAAAACCGTTATTGTTATTTGCCACGGCCCAAAATCGTGGCTAGAGCCT
>QNQO01004353.1:0-28416 GCA_003290165.1 Berberis thunbergii | reverse complement strand
AAGCAACTATTTTTGTTTATGCTTGTGGTGGAGAGATATTGGAGACGACTACTACGAGTAAAAAGGCTATCAGAGTTGACAACTATCGGAGATCGCACTATGGCACCAGAGATCGGAGATGACATATATCGAGTCGATCGAGCAGATAGATTGCAATAGGGTTGAAAATCGAACCGAACCGACTTTGATTGATTTCAAAAATTTCAAACCGAATTTGAACTGATTTGAATTCATGCAAACCGCAATCGAACCGACTAAAATCGAACCAACTGATTATATAACATATTATATTATTTTATATAAAATATATATGATTTATACATTCGACCGATTCGGTTTTTGTCGGTTAAAATCATATAGAAACCAAAAACCAACCACTTCGGTTTTGAATTTTTAAAACCGAACCGATCGGTTTAGTCGATTTTTTGCTCAACCCTAGATTCCAGAGCAGATCCAGTTGAGTAGATAGATTGAATCAAGCAGTGGTCAGTGGGTTCTTGTGACTGCGCATGTGTTTTGGCGAAATTAACTAAAAAACTTCGAAAAAAAAACCTAAAAAAATGTAACATTATATTTCACCATTTTTCTTTTCGTAATTCCAAAAAAATATGAAAATTTCAACAAGATTTCGTGAAATCAAATCCTTGCATTTCGCACACGACTGTAACAAAAAAAAGGATATGTTATCGTATAGCATTAAAAAAAAAAATTCAAATGTGATATTTCCTTGTTCCCCCCTGATGATTTCCTATTCCTAAACAAGTAGAAGAAGATCAATGATTTATAAGCAAGGTGAGAGGAAGTGGGATTCTTTATGAACATTTGGAATCGTCCTTGTGAGTTAATGGAATTTTGTTCTTTTGATCACATGAAGTTGGTAGTGGTACACTGTAATATGTCTGGCTGGGGTATTGTCTTATTGATTTCATGAAGTAGGATCTATTCTTCTCCATATAGAACATGAGACCCAGAGAAGCAGGGTAGAGGGAATTGTCCTTTTGATTGAATTTTCACAGAGGTGAAAACTAAAATCATAGCCCATGGTATATGAAATGATCAAACTAGATAACCAACTTGTCGAGAAAAATAATCGTTCATTTCATTTCAATCAAGCATTCATTTATGATTAGAAATTCAAATTTACCACCCGCTTGAGTTGCCCTAGTGTGGATGCTCTTAGAGATTCCCTCCCCCCATTTGGCCTTCCCCAAAGACAAATGGAAAAAGTGTTCAAAGTCTGCTATCATTGAACTAGGAAATATGATTGTGCATCTTGGTTTCATTCAAGAGTCCGGATATTTTGTGTGGATCAATAGTTTGTTCAATTTAGCTAAAGGTCCCACTCACTTAATTATTTCACAACCAAACAAAGTATGAAGTATGATTAGTAAGCTCTTCAAAGTTCAAAGTGATGTTGAGACTTGAACATATCAAAGGAGTACACTTAAGAGGTAAATAGAAGAAAAATTGACCAATCCTCCTTCCCATGATGATCATTATGTTTGCATTTCAAAACTGTTGTACTAGGATGGCTCGTCACACTCAATAAGGGAACAAAGCCCCACTCTGATTAAGAGATAGAGAGGCATGTGTTCGAGTTAAATCATTTGTGAATGATAATCAAGAGACTCTTCGAGCTAAATGGTGATATCAATGGGGTATTCGGTTAGCAATAGACTTATGGCGAATGAAGTCACAAGTTCAGAGTTCCTAAATATTGTTGGTGGCATTTGGTATGAGAGGGGTTAAGGGATTAAAAAAAAAAGGTGATTAATACTTAAGAGGAAATTTTTTTTTGATGTACACTGTAGTAATATATACCAAAAAATTCTAAGTTTATTGTATAAATATTGAATCTACCGTCTGCAACTAAGGGAGTGTTTGGTTGTATGAATCCTATGTCATTGGTGTTAGAGATTGGCGAGAATTGGTGGTGTTGGGGGCTTTGCAGCTTTCTCCCCCGAGCACAACAATTGGAATCACGAGGGAACCCCTACATTTAAGGCTAAATTGATAGTTAGTCTCGCAATTTGTAAATTCTCCCAAATGAGAGTCAAAAGCTCTCGTGTTTTCTCATGCTTGCCATCGTCTGTTAGAGGTAATCAACATCCAGAACGACTATTAAATTTTTTTAATTTTATTTTATCCTCCTTGACTGTGGAGGCTCAGCAATGTAGTAATAACTTGATTTATAGAAATTCAGGTTAGTGTTATACACTATAAGATTGCTAGACGCCTAGCTATAATACCACCTTAATCCAAGCTTTAATAGTCTTCAAGCGCGTGATAATACAACTTTCAATATATATATAATGGTGTTCCAAAAATCGGTCTAGGCGGTTGGGAGCAGCTCAGCGAGTTGAGCGGGTTTGAAATTTTTTTATTATTTCCAATTCAAAAAAAATAAAACAATTAAAACTATATTTTTTAAATATATTTTGCATATGTATATTGGCATTGAATTATAAGTAATTTATATGTTATTTGCTTAACTTTTATAAATTATAATAAATAAATAATCGGTTAGTCCCTTGTTTGACGTGTGCCTATTGCCTAACATTTTTTTTTTATCACTTTATAATTTACTTTGAAATGTTGGTCAATTTGAGCTCCTCCCAAGCATATGATGTACAAGTGAAGGTGTGTGGTCTTGTACACTTTGGCCAAAATGACACCCCAATAATGGTCTAAAAGTTATAAGTTTGGGAGAATGGTTAGAGCATCTTCATTTTATATGCCAAAAATGCATATGATAACGCATAAAAATGCACGAAGGTAAAGATGAATTTTAGGTTACATTTTATCTCTAAAGCAATATTTCCCCCTAGGGACAACAATTACCATAGCTCGCGGTCAACATTTATTGATCATCATCGACTAAATTTTGACTTACTCGGAACATAGATTTATACATAGTTTACAGAAAAGCTCATATTTATATAAATATATTTCCACATTTTCTATCTTACAATTCACATAGGTGTTTTTATTATTCATTGCTAACTGGGACAAACATCAAATGAGAATTGGAGGTAAAAAATGGCTGAGATTGAAAGTTGAGATAATGTTGAAGGTTGATATTCATTATTCTCTATAATGACATGTTATAAATATAAAAACATGTAAATGGCAAATAAAATGAAAAAATTGTGAAAAAGTCAGTGAAATATACATGTGACGACAAATAGAGAAAATATTGTTTTTTTGTTTTTTTCAAAATGAAAACTATCATAACTATTTACGTAGTGTCGGATTTGATAAATTTGGAATCATTGAAAATGCAATTTTGAAAAATATTTTCAACAAAAACCAATAACTAATACAAACACTTAAAATTGTAAATATGTATTTTTATTTTAAAAATATGTAAGTATTTTAAATTTTCATGCTTAAATATAATATTTTTCAAATAAATGAATGAACATTCTTTTAAAATATTCACACAAAGACTCCTAATATTCAATCAATTATAATTGTAACCGAATTTAACTCTAAAAAATCAATATTCTAAAATATGTATTTTTTTATAGAGTAATGTGAGTGTCCAGTAACTAGGGCTGAACAAAAACCAATCAAACCGACCGAACCGATTGGTTCGGTTTAAATTCGGTTCGGATCGGTTTCGGTTTAAAAAAATGCAAAACCGAAATGGTCGGTTCGATTTTCGGTTTCTATGTGATTTAAACCGACCAAACCGAACCGAACCGAATATTTAAATATATTATATTATTTATATATAAATTAAATATTCGGTTCGGTTCGGTTTTATTTCGGTTTTGGTTCGATTTTAGTCGGTTCGATTCGATTACGGTTTGCATAAATTGGAATCGGTTCGATTTCGAATCGATTTTGTTAATGATCTGTTCGATTTCGATTTGAAAATTTTAAAACCGACCTAAATCGGTTCGATTCACAGTTTAGGTGAAAAATTCAGCCCTATCAATAACACTAAAAATAAATAAACATCCTTATTCTCAACCTCGGGTAATATATATATATATTTAAATATTTACAAAAAGAGTCGCCGTCAACCAGCTCCCATAAATAAAAACTCCTTCGATGGCAGTGCCCTCTCACTCGCACCTTTCACAAAGAACTCTTCACCAGACATTCTCTGCCACCACTCCCTACCTCTCTTGTTTCCCGCGCCATTCTTGCCGGTATTACCTCCGGCGTCTCAATCCCCCATCGGAGAATCTGACACACACAACACTTTTCTTCATCTCTATCTTCGTGCGTCAGATCAGCACCACCCCAAAGAAGAAGAGCTGACTGAAAGCTTTTCAGAGAAACGAAACTCGCAAGGTAAGTAGTAAGGTAATAGAAATCTCAACCTTTCATATTTTTTTTTACTGGGTTTTATTTTAATCTATGAATTCTCTCTTTCTTTATTTCAACTTTGGTGAATGCACGCTTTGTTCATTCGCACATCGACCATCCATCCATCCATCCATCTCTCTTTTAAAAAGCTCATTTCAAACCTCCATCCCTTTTTTTTTTCCATCATCAGTAGTCTCAAAACTTGCTTTTCTTGATAGAATATAACATTTTTAATAAAGGTCGATCTCGAACGAACGAGTATATTCAGTCTCCATTCCCCAAAATCCTCCTCTTTGATTGAGATCGATAGAGAGATAAGAGTAGTGCTTGCTAGTGCTTCACGTTTCCTTGCTCTCTTAATGCGTGCTTTCTTCTTCTTCTTCGTATCCAAAGACACTTAAACATTCATTTCTTCAAATCAAATTCTCTACTGATATTTGAGTCCATCTTGGTTGCTTCATTGAAGGTATACAGATCTCCATTTCTTGATCTGCTGGTATCAGACCTCTCTTATAAATTTTGAGATATTTAATTATTTTCTTACTAAATCAAGTTTTTTTTTTTTTTAGCAACTAAGCTTGAGCTTCTTCATTCGAGTTCATAAGATTCATTATAATATGCTTGGTTTCGGACTAGCTAGTTCTGGTTCTTTAGTTTTTCTTGAATTTGAAAATATCATTTCAGTTTCTCCTGTATGAACCCCTCAACTCTCATCATTTCAAAAGATTATCTAAATTTTGTGATTTGAAACGATCTGCAAAACTGCTCAACTAGAAAGCATTTTTTGATCAAGAATTTTTATTTTTAGTATTTCAAGTTTTTTCAAGCAAAACCTTTCAAGTAAGCAAGTATTAATGGCGGTTTCTTCTTGATATTCTGTCAAATAAAGATAGAGTCTTTGACGAATAATTCAGACGAACGAAAACGGCTAGACATAAAAACTTAGCTTTCCATCTCTGTTTATTGCAGACCCTAATTTACAGCTGCACAGCACATTGTCCAATATTACCACCATTTTCAACGGGAAGAGTAGCCAACAAAGAGCTTGCTTTCGTTATAAATGCATAGCAGTAGCAGTAGCAGCAGCAGGACCAAGATCAAGAGCGGCAAAGAGGAATACTAGAGGTTTGTTCTATTTACAACTCTTTTTATTTTTTTTATCTCTTCAACTGTTGTTTTCAGTAAAGCTGCAGTGTTTCACCTCTCTGTCTCTCTCATCATTGCTTTCGTTTCTCCACCAGTTTGGCATTAATTGCTCTCTCTAACACATGACACGATGGGTAGTTGTGTGGTTGTGGAATTTTTTGTTTGGATGACATGACATTTTTGTAAAATTTGGTGTTTGTTTTTGGTGATTTGCTCTTTGTGGTGCCATTGGAGATTGCTTGGGTTCAAAATTCACTTGGTGTGTGATTTCATATACTCTTTTTGGTTACCAGTTAAGTGTCTCTTTTGCATGATATGGTTTATGGTTTGTAACTAGGAATGAATACTTGCAAGTACTATCATCCTTATTCTATTCCCAAATTGAGAATCCCATTGCTCCCCTCAACATTTATGGTGTGCACAGTGCACTCCATAGTGATATCCAAATATTGAATTTGATTTACCAAATTTAGTTACGAAAAATAAATATTAAGAAAAAAATTTGCTTTGAAGGCATCCCATAATTTAAAAGAGAAATTAAGAAAAATAAATAATATTAAGAAAAATAAAAATAAAAAATTAAGAAAAAAATAACTTGAAAAAATAAATAAATTAAGAGATTGGTCTCGGCGAGGCTCGAACTCGCGACCTTCGGCCGCTCTAATCAACTAAACTACGGGACCTTGAATTATACTTTAATTCTAGATTAATCCTTATTCCGTCCAATCTCGAAAAAAGTCAGTCATTTTAGTGATATTGAAGTACCAACATAGTTTAACAAAATTAGTTAAATAATTGGCTAAACATGCAACTATTTACCATTGCATCAGGTTCCCTTGACAGTGATTTTTTTAAGTTCATCTACTTATATAACAACTTATGCATGCTGTTCATTTGAAATTGAAGTAATTGATGCAAACATTTGTTGTGTTTAAGTTGAAACCAAATCAAACTGAGCATATACTATTTTGATTCAGTTATCTATTGTGAATCACCCTATTATACAGAAACTTGCTATAAACATGTCTCGTTAATTGAAAATTCTAGAGAGCTAGGCAAGCCAGGCCTGACCCAACACCGTTCATTATCCTAGAGATGTGTATTTCGAAGATGAAGGACAATATTGGGCTAGGCTTGGCTCTCAAGAAAAGTTCCTCATTAATTGTCAAAGAGTAATGCTATGGTACCTGGCCCAAGTGCCTGGTCCATAGATCTGCATCAAGATAAGAGACAACTCCTATCTCGATGTAAATCTACGGTGCCTAACTTGCCGTTAGGCACCAAACACAACACACTTAGAAAAAGCCCATTGTCACAAAAGGTTGGATGGTTAGACTAACTCTTACAATGTAATCAATACATCCTGACATACTTAATATGTGAGAAATCAGGGAAGATCGAGTTTAGGGCCCCACTATTACCTGTGTTTGTATGTGATTTTGATAAATAATGGCGATATCTTTGGTCTTGCAACACATAGCTTTTGAAAGCCAAGGTACAAACTGACATCTTTTAAAGCAAGTTTGACGTATTTTGCTTCCATGTACAAGAGAAGAGAACAAAGAAAACAAAACACATCACATAAATATAATGGTGTCAAACCTCCTATGTCATGCGGGTGTGGTAGTGAGAAGATCTTTGCTCTGGTCAAGGGATAAAGGGTTTCAAGTTTCAACCTACCCTAAAGTTATTGCTGTCTTTTCATGCTTGTATCTTGTTTCGATGGGTTTAGGTTTGAGTGTTGTGATGCCCAAAGGATTGTCCAACTCCATATCCAAGATCAGAATGTTTGATGATCCCACATTTGAATATGTATCCAACTCTCAACCAAATTTTTTGTCTTGCTAGCTCTCTTAAATATGCAATTACAACAATTAGGATCCATCTGAATGAGTCATGGATCGATCTAATATCATTTGGGAAGTTCTAATATGAGTTAGGATGTATCATATGGGAAGTTCATTTGGGAAGTTTTAATTTGAGTTAGGATCTAATATCCATCTGAATGAGTCATGGGAAGTCAGGACTTGTTTCCCATTTGCTTGAAGTTTGGGTAGTTAGGAAAGCAAAAGCTGCTTGTTGAAACATTAGTTGATTTGAGTTAGGATAAAATAAATTCTAAGGTTGGGAATCATGTTCGCCACTCTCTTAAAGAGTCGTATTCTCATATTTTCAAGAGAAACATGGAATGTGATTCTTCCATTTCTCCAAAAACTTAAGGTTGATCATAACCACACTTTTGTATAATCCTTACGGCCGCTACTTCCCATGAAATAAGATTCCCCGCAAACAAACACACCCTTAGTATACTTGATTTTACATTCTTTCTCGCTGGTAAACTTGCAGTTTTTAACCTCATTAGTGACATTAACAATGTTTCCATTCACCTCCCAGAAAGGATTTGTGGAGCTAAATTGGTACTTATCTTAAGCATGATCCTTATCATGAGACAAACCCATAGTAGTTTGTCAAAATTTCCATTCATTTAATCATTTTCAATTTGCTCTCATTAAGTAATTTAAAATCTAAATTCGTGGCAATGCCTGCTTTAGTAAATTCTAATACTTGATTGTTCTTAATCAATTCTTTTAGGGTGTCATCTTTGTGTGTACCAGGTTTGATTGTACTAAAAATTCTAGTGAAGTCTTGAGGGTAGGAAATTACAGTGTCTGGTGGTAACCAAACACAGCATTTAATGTGTTGTGTCAAACACTCTGGAACCCGGCCAACTGATACAATTCAGCCTAGTACACAAGAGGGTGGGACAAATGGTTAAAAGGTTTAGCAGGTACCACCATATCCCATGTGTTCATCTCTTTTGTTTCTAAAATCCTGTTCAGCTCTCCTCTTTCTATGGGAAATCCTGATAGAGACAGATCATTGGAATGTAGGGAATTAGGCATATCAACTGCCAATGGTCCTCCTCTCTGCTTTTGTAATCAAGACAATAGTTATATATCCCAGCACATCCCATGTGTTCATCTCTTTTGTTTCTAAAATACTGTTCAACTCTCCTCTTTCCATGGGCAATCCTGGATAGAGATGCAAGATACAGATCATTGGAATGTAGGGAATAGGCATATCAACTGCCAATGGGCCTCCTCTCTGCTTTTGTAATCAAGACAATAGTTATATATGCATAGTAGTACACGGTATTCTGGATCTTAGTCATTAGAGGACATTTGGGACATTTCTTATCAAACCTATCTATGCCTAAATTCCCACACTCAACCTTCTCTTCCAAAGGGTCAAAATTGGAAAACAAAATTAGGGATTAGGGCCTTCGTGTTGGTCTAAACTGGTGTGGTTCATGTGGAGTTCATCTTAACCAAGTTCTGGTAAAACAACTATTTAATTAGGGAGTTGCGATGTGTATCTGACTATTTGACTTGTTTGCACCAGTATTTTGAATGTTTCAACTTTCTTGAACCAACTTAATATATGCAACACTGACTTATCATGTTTATGATTTATATAAAAATCATTTTCTGGTGAAATTTACTCATTTAGCAGCGTTAATTGATTCTTGAATGAAATAATAAATAACCATTATCTATAAAACAAAATTCAGTCACACATTATTTAAATTTCATTAATATTAGAGACGCAGACAATAACAATACGTATTAAAAATGAATAAATAAAAAAATCTAAATGAATGCACAAATTCAAAATTGTGGCAATTGTTATATCATATTAAAAAAATGCATTTAAAACCTTAAAAAAAATCCTACAAAAAATTTACATTAGGAATTCATACGAAGTCCTTAATCAACAACATGAGTAATTTTTTTCTATCGACGTTTTGTTTTAAGTAAACAAAATGTTTTTTTTGTTTGGTCATCATTAGTTTATATCCAATTGAGTTTAACCCTCATTTTAAATTTTAATTGAGTCTAACCCACATTTTATAACAGTTAGGTTAACTACGTTGACCGATAAATATTGATTTAATGACTAAAATAACCTACATTGAATGCACATGCCTTGCATATGCAAACTCTATAAAATGCGACAAAATGTTTGGATTATTAATGGAGTTTACACATGCTTTGCATGTGCTTTCAATGTACGGTACTTTAGTCATTAAATTATTTTGACCTTATAGATCTGTTATAAAATGATGGTTAAACTCAATTAGAATTAAAAATGAGGGCTAAACTCAATTAGATATAAACTAATGAGGACTAAACTAAAAAAAAACCCTAAATAAAATGTGGTTAGGTACACCAAACAATAATAAAAAAAAACTAAATCTAAAAATAGAGTTGGAGAAATGAAGCCAAAGGTACACGTAGCAACACCCTTTAATTAATGAGTTGTTGGACCACACTTAAGATGCACTACCACATCAAATCTTTTTAATTGTTTTTTATTGCTAGGGCATTCTCATTTATCCTTCCAATTTCGAATAAATTATTCATGGTGCTTCTGAAACTCCCAACATAATCCCAAATATTTGTGCACATAACTTGTCCCCTGTGGTCCACTCAGATGAAGAAGAAGAATGATATTGAACAATTAAATAGTGGATATCGAGAAAGCTATTTTGGCTTAATTGGTGTCAAGCTTTCTAAGTGTTACATTTTTCAGGTAGAATTTCCATCCGTTACTTCTTTATCTTTGAAATGCATAATCTCAAAGTCCTCCACAGAAAAAAAAAACGTGATAAATGTAATATTACAACTCAAAAAAGCCAACTTTTTCAGCTATTCTTTGTCATTTTTCATGTTTCTTCATCATTACGTGCCTTTTAAACATCTGTTCTGTTCTCTAGACTCCCTTCTCTTCTAAGTTGGGGTAATGATTGTAATGTATGTATTCAATGCTGCTTTAGTTCATGATTTTGATGCAGATAACCATTTGAGAAATCATTCTGGAAAACATTTAATCATCTCTGTGCTTGCTAGTACTGTTGAGATATAACTTCTTGTGTTATACTTGAACAACAGGTCCAAATGTGAGTAGAAGATCTTCGAAAGGTGTTTGTTTGCTTACTTAATCAAGATGCCTCAAGTTCAGTTGAAAGAACCACAAGAAAAGCATGTGGTTTTGCGGAAACCATTGCAGAATTCTTCAAATCAGCAGAATACCCAGTTGGAGACTCAACAGAATTGTTTAGTTTGTGTACCAGATAAGAAGAAGAGAATGATCAAGAGAAGGGGAAGAGGTAAAAGGAAAGTTGTTCCATTGGAGCGATTGGAACCAGTGGAGTCGGATACCAATGTAGTTGGACCCGTAATTTCGAGCAAAGGGCTTATGTTCCCCAGGCGGCCTGGCTTCGGGCAAGCTGGTATTAAGTGCATTGTCAAGGCCAACCATTTCCTTGCAGAGTTACCTGACAAGGATTTATTTCATTACGATGTAAGTAGCATTACGAATGAAACATACTTGCATGTTTGTGTTGGAGAAACATTCATACTATATATCAGAAGGCTTTGATGTTTTCGGTACTCATTACATTGTTTTGGTTTGTTACAGGTTAAGATAAACCCTGAGGTGAGTTCACGTAAATTGAATAGAGCTATCATGGCTCAGTTGGTGAAAGTTCATAGAGAGACTGAATTGGGTATGAGGCTTCCTGCTTATGATGGGAGGAGCAGCCTTTATACTGCTGGATTGTTTCCCTTTACTTCAAAAGAATTCAGTGTAATTCTAGTTGATGAAGATGACGTGATTGGCATTGCAAGGTTCGTTGCTAACTCGTGTTTGGCTCAGATTTTATTTCCCCTTCGGTTTTGTTTGTGTGGTTTTTTATGAATTGGTAATTTTTAATATTATTGAAATAATTGTAAATGGGAACTTTTGAGGTTGTTAAAAAGTTCAATTAAGATGCATGAAGATTCTGATATAGCCTCAAATACTCAAACCAGAAAGCGGGAGTTTAAAGTAGCGATCAAGTTAGTAGCTCGTGCTGACATGCAACATTTGCGTCAGTTTCTTGCTGGAAAGGTAGCTGATGCTCCTAAAGACACAATTCAAGTTCTTGATATTGTCTTGAGAGAACTGTCCTCCCAAAGGTACTGTTTGGAGTAGCTCAGTTGTAGAAAAATGTTTATTCTCAACATACAATATGATTTAATGCAGTTTTATAGTTGTTTTGGTAGTTCTGATGTCAAAATGATGTTCTACCTGGAATTAATTACATTAGATGCATGTGGTGAGGGTGATGTGATTTACTAATTTCATTTGAAAATTTGATTGAAATTTTAGGTATCTGTCAATCGGACGATCCTTCTACTTCCCTGATGTCAAAAAATCACAACGGTTGGGTGAAGGATTACAATCCTGGCGTGGATTCTACCAGAGTATAAGGCCAACTCAGATGGGCTTGTCTCTAAATATTGGTAATTAGTTTTATGTTTCTTCTTTTAGATTTCTTTTATCCATTTGGTACAAGATGGTGCTTTATAATGTTTCACAGTTTCAATTTACTGAATTCTCATCGTTGCAGATATGTCAAGTGCTGCTTTTATGGAACCACTTCCTGTCATTGACTTTGTTGCTCAGATTCTCAGCAAAGACATATTATCAAGGCCACTATCTGATGCAGATCGAGTTAAGGTATGCTACTGTGCATTGTTGAATCTCAAAATTGAACTACTGCAAAAACTGTTTTGGTCCATTTCTTTGATGATATAGTTTTGTCATTTAAAACATGTTCAAGTGTTGGGCTTATTAGTTCAGAAGGCAGTGAAAAAATAGATGGTCATTTTACCTATATGCTAATCGCTTCTGTATACCATTGTTTTTGTTCTGAGTATCCTATAATTTGCTAGACACGTCTTCTATGGCCATGACCCCATGGCACCAAGTTTGACTAATGTCAAACATTCATCTACACAATCACACAACTAACAACTCACTGTAACATGCTGATCTTAGACGATCCTGAGATAAGAGTGCAATTAAGGCTAGCTTACTTGAGAACTTGTGGAAAAAGTTTATGATTTTGTTTTGGAAGCAAATTTGGTCTATAGAAGAGGGGCAGAATTAATGAATGTGTGTCACTACTTGTAGGTTAAGAAGGCTCTTAGAGGTGTCAAAGTGGAGATTACACACAGGGGAAATGTACGGCGAAAATATCGTGTTTCTGGGTTGACTTCACAACCTACCAGGGAATTGATGTAGGATTCTTAATCAATATTACTTTTTGGTTCTTTTATTCACAGCTATTTTAAGTTTTACATCTTGGGCCATAGATTCTCAATAAATCCCTTTTTAACAGTTTTCCAGTTGATGCACAAATGAATATGAAATCAGTTGTTGAATATTTCCAAGAGATGTATAGCTTCACCATTCAACATTCTCATCTTCCTTGCCTTCAGGTAGGAAGTGACAAGAAGGCAAATTATTTGCCAATGGAGGTGAGTTCAAATTTTTTTTAACATACTGTATATAGCTATTTTATTGATTGTGGTTATGGATTTGTCTATTTGTGTACTTATTGTCTTCTCATAATTCAATTATCAACTGCTAACGTTGCCAGGCTTGTAAAATTGTTGAGGGACAAAGGTATACCAAAAGGTTGAATGACAAGCAAATAACTTCCTTGTTAAAAGTTGCATGCCAAAGACCTCGAGCGAAAGAAATAGACATTCTGCAGGTCATTCTTTCTAAACCTATATCAAGTGTTTTCATAAAGCGGCATTTCTTTTGGAAATATTTTTCATAGCTATACTGCTCGAGATGGCCATAGTAGTGAAACTCCTTTGCATTTTTTCATGACATCAGTTCAAGTGGTAGAAATGTTAAACACGTGAAGCTGACATTGATATTTTTCAGACAGTTCATCAAAATGGATATGAGCAAGATCCGTATGCGAGAGAGTTTGGCATCAACATTAGTGATAGTCTTGCATCAGTTGAGGCTAGAGTGCTTCCTGCCCCATGGGTAACTAGAAATTGATTAAGAAATTGATTATTTGATTCTTGCTGTTCTTTTGCATCAATCTCTTCTCTGATCTGCTCACACTTTCTTTGTTTGTGTTGTTTTCTGATAGCTGAAATATAATGATAACGGAAAGGAGAAAGAGTGTTTGCCTCAAGTCGGTCAATGGAATATGGTGAACAAGGTATCATACATTCATATTATTTATTTTATGTTAAACATACTGCAAATGAAAGGTGTTGCTAACTTTACCTGTTTTTATTGAAAAATTACAATATAGTGAACCTGGTTCTGATGTTTTTTATTTGATACAGAAAATGATAAATGGAAGCACTGTAAATTATTGGGCTTGTATCAACTTTTCACAAGGTGTTCAAGATAGCACTGTTCGCGGTTTTTGTCAGGAGCTGGCACACACCTGCCAACTCTCAGGCATGGTAAGTTTTCCTGATTCGGTAGTCCTATTGATCTTTGGCAGGTTCTAATTTGCTTTGTTTCTATTTTTTGGTGGGTCGTTTCTGATGAATTTGCACCCGTATGAGTAAATATATGCCCCCATCCTAATGGACTTAGTGGCCTAAACTGACACATTGTTCTTTAACTATAGGAATTCAACCGTGAACCAGTCATTCCTACATATTCAGCTAGACCTGATCAAGTAGAGAAAGCATTAAGATATGTGTTCAATGCAGCAATGAGCAAACTCAAGGGCAAAGAGTTAGAGCTACTTATTGCCATTCTTCCCGACAATAATGGTTCTTTATATGGTTCGTTTCTTATGTAATTCTGTTTTATCCATTAAGTTTTTTTGTGGATGAGGTGATGTCGTGATGGCATATATTCATTTCATTTTCCGTTCGCAAGTTTTTACTAAGTCGATTCCATGATTAATAGTTCATTTCTGTTAAATGATATATATAATATAACCTTGTAGCTTTTAAAAATCTAATTTTAAACTTCTGTAAGATTAAGAGTTATAAGGGCCTTTAGGATTTCTTTTGTTAAAACAAAGATGTGATGCATGGTTTGTGTTTAAAAGTTCGAATGTGGATTTTCAGGTGATTTGAAGAGAATATGTGAGACGGATTTGGGGTTGATAACACAATGCTGTTTAACAAAACATGTTTTCAAGATAAGCAAACAGTATCTTGCAAATGTTTCCCTCAAGATTAATGTAAAGGTTAGTCTTCTTCTGAATTACCCAACTCATTTTCCGACATATAAGTGTCTGGCTAAATTCTTTTACCCTCGTAGTTAAATTTAGTTGTTTTTGGAATACTCTATTGCAGATGGGTGGAAGAAATACAGTGCTAGTTGATGCTTTATGTTGGAGAATTCCTTTGGTTAGTGACATTCCCACTATAATATTTGGAGCTGATGTAACTCATCCAGAGAAGGGAGAGGACTCCAGTCCATCAATTGCTGCGGTAATTATATAAGTTGCCAGTTTACATGAGTGCTAAAAGTATGTTTTGTATAGAAATTAGTGCGATTGCTTATGGCTGCAGGTTGTAGCTTCCCAAGATTGGCCTGAAGTTACAAAATATGCTGGACTGGTTTGTGCTCAACCTCATCGGCAAGAGCTTATTCAAGACTTGTTCAAAACCTGGCACGATCCTGTCCGTGGTACAGTTACTGGAGGCATGGTCAGGTACATATTCTATATTCTGCCTTCATATATAATACCGATGCAAAAAAAAGGGGTATGCATTCAGAAGCAAATCAATTTAGTTGTTTTGTATTACATTAAAACGACATGTCTGATGGGATGAGTCTGAAGGTCATGGTAATAATGGCCTCAGTGAACTTTGCCATTCCTTCTTATGACTTCACATACACGATACACCCCAATTCACTTATCTAGTGCATCCAGTTCTTTGGAATTTGTAAAAAACTAGCATGGTTAGTCTGCATTAAGGTTAACTTGATATATAGTTTGTCATTTTTGTTTGAAGTTTATTGAACCGTAAGTTGTGCAGGGAGCTTTTAATTTCATTTAGAAAAGCAACTGGACAAAAGCCACTAAGGATAATATTTACAGGTAAAGTCTTATTCCCAATAGTAGTTCCAAGTTTTATGTTATGATCTTTTCTTTACTGAGTGAATTCCACTTGTTTAGGACTAAAACGCACCTATTGTAGGATACTTTATCTTGGGGACCTAACTAATTTGTTTTCTGATGCTTGCTATGATCTTTGCAGGGATGGAGTTAGTGATGGACAGTTTTATCAAGTGTTACTATTTGAATTAGATGCCATTCGTAAGGTTAGGTTCCACTTAAGCTGGCTTAATCTGGTATAATGAATTAGATGGATTTCCAGTGTTGGTTCTAATCATACTGTATTTGTAGGCATGCGCATCTTTGGAACCAAATTATCAGCCCCCAGTGACCTTTGTGGTTGTACAAAAGCGTCACCATACAAAACTATTTGCTAACAACCACAAAGATAGAAGTAGTGTAGACAAGAGTGGAAATATCTTACCCGGTAATAATTTGTTTTCTTCCGATACTTCCTGAAGTTATCTTTGTATTTCTACGCCAGATGTTAATAGTAGTTTTCGATTTCTATGCAGGTACTGTAGTGGATTCTAAGATTTGTCACCCCACTGAGTTTGACTTTTACCTTTGTAGTCATGCTGGAATCCAGGTATGGTGTTTAAAATGCATTGAGCAGTTGCACGATTCATTAAAAATTCAAACATATATAGGATCTAAACTTTGGGAAGAAACTTGATATCAGGAAACAGAAGAATGTAAATCTTGCGGAAAATGTTGCTTGTAACCTGACCATAATGTTCTATATCATTTGGCAGGGGACTAGTCGGCCAGCTCATTATCATGTTCTTTGGGATGAGAACAATTTCAGTGCAGATGAAATACAGTCACTTACAAACGACCTTTGTTATACGTAAGTTGTTTCTCTCAAAGCTCTTCAAACTATCATATACCTAATTGGTAGCTGCAGCAATAATAACTTTGTTGGTGTTTTGGCTGCAGTTATGCACGGTGTACTCGCTCTGTTTCTGTAGGTAAGTCTCACTTGAAATATGCGTCTTTGCTCTTTTAACTTATTTAAAATCACCACATTATCTATCATATCCTTATACCACAAATTGCTGATTTGAACCTAATTCATGTGTTTTTATCTTTAAGAGACTTGACCCAGAGAGTTACTAAGTTGATCCAACATTTTCCCAAATCGTTTATTTTGTAATCAGCTAGGTTTTGAAAATGTAGTATAATTTAGTGAAGTCATAAAAAGCCTAGAAAATCAGCTACAGTTCACTTGGTTCAATTGCATGTGTTTGTTGACAATTTACATGGGACTCTTCTACTTTTTGAGCAGTGCCTCCAGCGTACTATGCTCACCTGGCAGCATTTCGAGCTCGATTTTACATGGAACCAGAGGCGCACGAGAAATCTCCAACAAGAACTTCTAATGGCGCATGTGTGAAACAATTGCCGGCTTTGAAGGACAAAGTGAAGAAAGTTATGTTTTACTGTTAAGAGCTTAGAAAAAAGTGGAGGGGGGATACAAGTTTTGAAGAGATGAGTGTTGTGTACATGTGTTGTGTACATGTGTTGTGTTTATATTGTGAAGTGATGGTGCAATACAAGTTTTGATATTGTAGCTGGGTGGTTTTCCCCAATGTAATATTGAATCTGAGTTCGGGAAGAGTTTAGTACATGAATGAAATTTAACATCTTAGGAGTGTCCAAGTTACTTTGTTCTGAAACTCGCTTAAACTGTTGGATTGGTATTTGCTTATGAAGTAAATTTAAGCGAACTAATTACGGTTCAACAATGGGGTCAGATTTAAATTGCGTCTGATAACTTGCTTAAACTGTTCCAAATTCTAACAGGGGTGCAACGGGTGTGCCTCAACCTGTAACGAAAACATGTTAGACTCGAATCACTCACTAGTTTTACCAATAATTGTAAAGAAATTATAAAATTTCACCCACTCCAATCTTGAAGGAATGTTGAGTGTGCAAACTTGCACACCTTTCCCCAACTGTGGATGCTTTGAAGACCTCTCTGTGTATACTATAGTTGGAATGTGATATCAGTCTATGTAAATTCCAAACAACTTGGGGCTACTGTCTGTGGATAGCTGGTTTGTGTGGAGCCAATGGATAGCTACATTGGGCTGGTGATTGGGTCTTGATGGACTGGGCTCTCATAAACTTTTGTTGCAAATTGTGCATAATACTCAGAACTTGATAGCCATCCTCAATCCTGCTGTATTGATCCAATGATGGTTACTTACTCTTCAGCCAATTCCATTTTATAGAACTTGAACTCAACTGACCTGTACTCAGCAAGGCATACATTCTCGGCTTTTTGGCTAAGGTCAACATGTACTGGAGCTGGCATAAGGTAAAAACAATTAGACCGAAGTAGGACTTGGGTGAAAATTTGGTAGGACAAGTGCATTGGAAGTTCATCAACCCGACCATAGGCCAATCTTTACTAGCTAATTGAGCACTACTACAGTGCCTGGTGGCCACAAGGCACAACACCAGTGCACTTAAGAATTTTCCTAGCTAATTATGAAAAGATGGCTTAACGGTTTTCTATCAAATCTTGTAGACCATTTTTTTCAGGGAAACATGGGATGTTTAGACTTTCCTTATTCTTTTCTATGTTTCCTACGGTAATTGAACTCTGATCCCTTTGAAACCATTCCCCGCATTTCTCATAAAACTTCCTTCTTGCAGACTAAGGAGGTGCTTGTTTTCACTCAATTCAATTTTATGAATCTTCAATTCTATACAAGAAGTATAACTTTGAAATGAGATTGCGATTGATTCATCCTAGAAAGCATTACCCAAAGTCAAACAGTGCACTTGTGGGATAAATCACTTGGGAAACCATCGTAGTGGGGTTCGGATCCTATGCACTTTTGTGTTTTAGGGAACTTTTTGAGAGTACATATCATTAGCAATGGTGGTTATGGTCTCATGGTGGAGTCTGGGGTCCAATAGGTAAGTTTGTATGCAAAAAGGGACTTTTCACTTGATGCCAAATCAAGTTCAAAATTGGGAATCCTCTAATCATTTTTGTCTTTGTTTTTGAATTTCATCAAACAATTCAGATATTTACATGTATATTAACAAGATCAGTGGATTTTTGACATCACAATATTGTCCTGGACTTGACTTTCTCAACATGTTGGGCTAAAATCTGAAATTTGGTCCAATCATATGTAGAGGGAAACCAGAATTAAGAGAGTCTATGCCATATAGCATGCTACAAAAATCCCACTCTCTTTAAAATGAAAAAAACTGAGAGATCTTCTGATGTTGTACTGTCTTTTCAAATGAAATACATGTACGAGGATAATCTCAACAATGTATTGTACATAAATACTATAACATTACAAAACAATAATTACAATTGTATAGAACGAAAACAAAAATAAAATAAATAAGTCACTCACTTGTATTGCAGATAGAGGCCTGCAAAATCACTGTCTTGAATTGGCAAATTCATTGTACCTTGAATTGTAGATAGAAGCCAACAACGATGTTATGTCCTAATAGACAAATTTCGCTTCTATTCAATGTTGTAGTTCGTTGAGTGTCTGACTATTAGAATTCAACTATCTATTACGAACACCATTGTTGTAGTTTGTTGAGTGTTTGACTACCAGAATTCAACTATCTATTATCAACACCTTTGTTTTAAGGTGTTGATTCTGGTAAATTTAGTGAATGTTTTTTTTCTTAATTCAAAATAAAGGCTTATAGCCTAAGGCCCTATCTTTTGATTTATAAATAAATATATATATATTGTCATCAATAGTTAAATAAGTTCGATACCCAATGCTTTGACTTCTCACTTTAGATATAGAACTATTTATTATTTGTTATACAAACTCGATTTCTTTGCCATGGTGTCATAAACTAATCAATTCTTCTAAAAGCTCGAGCTATTCAGGAGGAGAAGGTTCATGACTAGGATCGTGATATTGTCTCATGCTTCCAAAGTCGATGTCCTCGTCGGCTTATTCCTACCGAGAGTCGAATCTTGGATGTGGGATTTGACTTTGATACCAATTATCATGAATCAACTAATTCTCCTAAAAGGTGTCGAAATCTTCATAAATGGAAGGTTTTTTTTTTTTTTTTTTTTTTTTTTTTTTTTTTTTAAATTTGGGATGTTTACCCATTTTATTCAAATAAAAATCCACGCCCGAAGGCTACATGACTGACCCAATAGGGTGAACCAAAAAAGCCGAAACAAAACCTCACAAAAGATAAGATGCACCAATACAAGCCTAGACAATCAGTCTATGTACCTTCTGTTTTCTGTCCTAGTTCTATTGGATTTTCGGGGACAAAGACTGATATCTTTGGTGTGGCGCCTCTTATTCATCTTTTCGTCTGACATAGCCCCTAAATCCAATTCAATGTTCGCTACCTGTGGATCAGGCTCAGCTTCTGAATTGACGTCATCACTGTCCTCACTAGGAATCTCGAGTGTACTGAGGTCAAATATCGGCGGTCGAAGTTTCCTATTTGCTCTGAACGAAGATATAGCCTGAGTTAAGGTGTCTCCGATTCTTTTATAATCCGGTGAAGTTTTGATAGCATATTTGTCAAAATGTCTCTTTAACTTGAGCAGAGACTGCAAATCATCGTCCGAGAATTCCTGCACTTGCTGACCATGTGTAGCATCCCCTAGCTCTGTGCTAGTAGCACCGAAAAATGTGTTGCAGGGCGCTGGCTGAGGCGAAACCACGACCCCTGTCTTGGTGCAGGGCGCAGGCTGGGGCGAGGCCACTTCCGCTGCCTTGGTGCAGGGCGCTGGCTGAGGCGAGACTCTGTTCTCTGGTGTGGTGCATGGCGTGGCATTATCGCAGGCCACGTCCACTGCCTTGGTGCAGGGCGCTGGCTTGGGCGAGGCCGTGGCCTCTGGCTTGAGGCAGATCACTGGCTGGGGAGAAGTCACGGCCCCTCGTGAAGGGTAGAGCACTGGCTGCTGCGAGACCGGTTCTAGCGGAATAGCGGACCGGCTCAACGCCCCCGCTGTGGAGATTGCATCGCTCGACCTCCCTAAATCAGCATGCATCACTGTAGCGTTGGCCGCGTCTCGCGACACTGCCACAAGGATATTCTTAGGAAGACTATTGTCGGTGTCCCCCGAGTCGACTGCATCCTCCTGTAGCAACGACTGTGCTTGTGGACCAATGACATTCTCAATCTCCGAAACTGTATACCCTGCCTCCAAGAGGCAATCCTCCATAGATTCTGGTACAACCGCGGCGCTGTCATGAGCCATTGTCTTGCCCACTAGCTGCTGATCCTCTTGAGCACCATCATCTTCATCGATATTCTCTAAAAGTGATTCAAATTTGTTGGACAACACCACCGTTGCCGGAGTAATGGCCACTGTCCTCTGATCCCCAATTTCCTCGGTAATCTCCGCACCCTTGTCATTTTTTACACCACTCGTACCCACTTCGCGGATGGGTAATTGTTCTTTTTTGGTAATTGGTATGTAGAGTTGCGTGACAGTAGTGGTTTCAACTGTAGGTTTGACCGCCTTCGCTGCTGTACCTAGGTCAGAAACACGCCCACCGCCCGTTAGGCCCAACTTTTTTCTACAAGAGTCCTCCTGATGTCCTATCAAGGAGCAATAATCACAATATTTGAATCCTTGGTATTCTATCTTCTGCCAGAAACCCCTATTATTAGCCCTGTCAATCCAAATTCTAGTTGGTAATTTCTCCGCCAAAGTCATCTCCACGCAAACACGGGCAAAACCCGGGCGCGATAGGCATCGAGTATGATCATCCATCCGCAAGAAGCCACCAAAAGAATTCACAATTGCTTTCAAAATAGGGGGATGAAATAAATGCAAAGGTAAGTTAGGAAGCTCTACCCACAATGGCACCGATATCGGGTCCTCCTTCAAACTGAAACCATCATGCCAACGGAAGGCTTTGAACCGAACTCCTCGAATCAAAAAGGAGTCTCTCGATAAAACTTTCTTGGCTTCCACCTCGGATTGAAGACGAACTAACACGTGCCGCTGATTCAGTAAACCAAGCGAAAATTCTCCTAGGATTCCCCAAGTTCTGTGGATCGAATCTCGGATATCGTCCAGTGTTGGTCGATAGCTAGAGAACTTCAGAACAATCACATGTTTTTCCATGAAAGCTTCGCCACGTACTTCATCTGTGGCCGTCAGTCCAATTGCTGGCGCTCCCTCTTTGCGGAACCGAGTTCCTTCTACTTGATCATCCGCAACTTCGTCCACCAAGATTTTACCCAAAATCTGGGCGAAAGAAGGTTTACCCGTTCCCCCGTAACCAGGTCCTCCCGCCGTGGAAGGAGGGATGGTGGCCGGCGGCGCCGACATCGCAGCCAAGTTTAGCCCTGCATCCAGCGTCAAACGCGGAGCCCCGAGAAGGCGAAACAGAGAGAGAGACCTCGCCTGAGAAGAGACCTCGCCCTGGCCTCGACGGATCTGCTCACCTCGATTTCGCGGCCTTGGAGATCGTCCGGTCGATCTCGCAGGCCTTAAAGCCGTTCGATCTCGCGGTGGAGCCAATCGATCTCACGGTAAAGCCGATCTGAAATAGCCGAACGATCTCTGGGCAGAGACGGCTGAAGAGAGCCGGTCGATCTCGCTGACGTGAAGCCCATTGTTACCGCGGCCTTGAAGCGTCCAAGCGGCGGCCAGTCGATGGCGGCGGCTGTTGGTTCCCAACCCTAGCAGATCTAGGTGGCGGCGGCAGGGGACTCTGTGTTCTCCTCCCTCGTTCTCGTTCGTCTTTGCTCACTCTCTGTCACTTTCATCACAACACACAAATAAAGAAGAAACACATGGCAGACCCTCTTGATTCGTTGAGATCTCTAATGGCTTCCAGCGATCCTCCTCTACAAGCCCTAATCGTTCCCTCTCTCTGGCTCAGCTTTGAGGTACTCGGGTTCGGACCACTTAATCACCTACCTTTCATATAAATGGAAGGTTTATGACTAGAATCGTGACACATGGTATTGACAATCTGGATTAATTTGGATAAGTTAAAACTGGGAGTTGAAAACACTGACATTGAATCCAATACACTGTTTTTGGATTCCAAACTGAATCAACATTTGTTTGAAATCGTCCCCAGAATATTTGGGATCAAGAATTAGTTACGTAATTTCCATAATCCCCAGAGGGCGTCCTAGTCATTATAAGGTAGCTCATAATGACCTGACTTGGATTCAACTAGGTGACAGCATATATATCTAGCCGTTATATCACATCCATGACGTGGCATCTAACTTTTCAAATGAATCGACCGTTACATTCGACTCACTTCACTTCTTCTATTTCTCTCCATGGTACAAAACTTGTCTCTGTTGGATTGACTTCCAGATCTCCTCCTCACTAGTTTCCTCTTGTGAGACCGAAGAGATCGATAAGCATGGCTACCAGATTGACGTTTAGTGAAGAAGAGATGGTGGTTGACGAGGGCCTTGGGTTCCCCAAAGCCTATGCAAAGCTGTGTAGAGATCCCCATCTCAACCCTTACAGCCATGGCCCTCCTTTCACTTTCATTCCTTACGCTTTGCCCCATCAAGAGGTAAGCAAACATTCTTCTTTCTTTGCCCCATTTACCTATCTTTACATGAAAATTCTAGATTTGGGTATCTTTGTTTTTGCTTCAAATTGAATTTTTTAGTCTAAATTGATGATGGGGCTTGCATGAAATTTGATGAAATTAAACCTTCACCGGGTTTTAGTTATGAATGTGTGAAATTGTAGACTTGGGTATCTTCGCTTTAACTTGAATTGGATTCTTAATGCTAAATTGATCATTGGATCTGTGTGAAAATTGATAGTTTGAATTGAATTTCAAGGAGTGAAATTATTGGATGTTTGTAGTCTTTGTTCATCTTTTTTCTTGTTAATTGGGTTCTTCATTGAACTTACTTTCTGATGTTATTGGATAGATTAGGAGATTTTAGTCAAAAGTGCATGTTTTGATTAATTTGGGTCTCGTGGGAATTATTATTCTCCAGGTTTCCAGAGCAAGGGAGCTAGATCAATTATTTCCAATCACCAACCATGAAGCAAAACCTTCACCAAGGCCCAAAATTTATATGAATATCTTATGGAAACAGCTGAACCATCTTGGGTATGAGCATCGAAATTTTGTTACTTCACATCCAAATGTAACAAGTGACTAAAATTAAGTGCTGGTCTGATGACTTTATTTGGTTAATTTGCAGGAATGCTGGTTTCGATCCTGCAAAGTTTCGGGTGGATCCATATGGTAATGTTCTATATTACCATGCTGATTCAGCTTCACCCCTTGCTTGGGAAATTGATCACTGGTTTCCTTACACAAGTAATTGTTCCTCCTGAATTTTACTAAAAACGCCATGTTTGTTTATTTGTTTGTACTTAAATGACTTTGGGAATTACAGGAGGAGGGCGAACTGTTCCGAGTAATTTGAGGATACTGCAGTGGCGAGTATGTAAGAAGAAGCATAACAAGCTGGAATTTCTTGTACCATGGTGGGATCTTCAACTGGGTATCTGTGTCAACCAGTTTCTTTTCCATATTTGCTTCTTCGAATTCAGACTTCAGGTAGTTTTTTTTTTTTTTCAATTCTATTGTCCCATATTTTGGTTTGATAGCTAAAATGACGAATTTCTGAAGTACATTTGTATAAATTAAACAGGCATAGAGCATTCTCATGGCTGTTCTTCCAAGGTGAGCATGAAGAATTAAATTCGTCCCAAACGGTAGACTCACATGCTTTTCCACAGCACTTTCCTTGAAATGAAAAAAGAAGTAGGCCTTGCTCCAGCTGCCATTGTCTCGATTCGAAGAGAAACATTGGATGCATCTTCCACTCTCAGGTCTATCAATCACAATCAAAGATTGAGGGCTAGCTCTCCTGTAACTGGTTAGTAGTTTAAGATGTACGTTTGTTTCTACAAGTAGATGAGGCTTCTAAATTAATCAAGTGCGCTTTGTTTGATCACTATTGCAGCTGGAAGAAAGTCCTTCGTTGATGCAAATGAAAACAAGTCAATTTCAGACATTCAAGCCAAAAAGTTCAAAAGAGAATGATGACCCTAACAAGGAGACCAAACCCATATCTAACCATTGCCATGGTAGAGATTCGCTGAGGCAGAGAGAGGAAATGCAAGCTGAGATAGAGAAATTGGATGATGAATTGGAGGAGCTCAAGCAGAAGAATGAAGTTGAAAGAGTAGCTCTTCAAACGTTGGAGTTAGTACTAATTAAACGTAGAAGAAGGGCTGAGATAGAGCAGTGCGGTTAGCTGAGGCTCAATCTTCTTACAAAGCTCTTACTTGAAAAGATGATTCGAGATGCAATGCACCAGTAAGATTGATTATCAGAAACCAATAATTAGATTACTATCAAAGTCTGTGATATACTTCTATTTTAATTTTTTTACTCGAGACATTTTCGACATAGAAATTTCAAATTACACTGATGCATAATTTTTATCTTGATGCCATATTGTTTAAGTCAATCATTATAAATTCCTTTTTGTAATCTTTTAAGATTCGTCATAACAATTTAACCCAACTTTTTATATTTGGTGCAGGAGTGTCATGTACAAGGAGCAGGCTAGACTGAACCAAGCTGCTACAAAGTGCTCTCATGGCAAGACTTGAGCGCAAAAGGCAATGTGTGATGACTCCGAAAGAGAACTCCATAGGAAATTCAAGAAAAGAGACGAAATTGAGAGTCAGATTAGGCCTTACTGGGATGAGCAAGCCAAGAAAGAGTCGAGAATGGATGATGATGATGATGCTCTATTCGAAGAAAGAGATGAGAAAGTTTATTGATGCTGCCTGAGACCGATCATGGAAGCCTTTACATAAGGAACTGAGAGTGTTTTAGAAGAAGAGCATAATGCTAATGGAACGTAAAACCTCTCCATGAAGGTGGACAAGAAGATGAAGAGGAAGGCAAAATGGTTGATAAAATAACTTGGACGGGGAATGTAGCAAGTCTCTGGTTGTGAAGGACGACGAAGTACCAATTGAAGATAGGTTGCAAAAGTTAGAGGATTGAAGAAGTAAAGAAGTGGATGAAGACCCCTCAGGTTCCACCTAACCTAAGGCCCAGACAGAGAGGAGGATCGAAGAAGGTAAGGAAGCAGCGTGGGAAAGGAAACATAGAAAAGTGGCTTCAAATTTATTTGGAAGGTTTTCTACTGCTCTGTCAATGGAATTACCTCCTCAGAACGACATAGGAAGATGAGAAGACCAAGACCGAGGAAATAATGAAAAGTTGAACATACTGAAATGATCACACAAAAGGATATAAGATATTAAAAGTTTCCCAGAGTCGAAAGAAGAAACAAGACCAGAAACAGACCTGAGGTAGCGAGCAATGCAAGCAAAGAAAGAGGGAGAGAGAACGGAACAGGTTATTGAGTTTGGAAAATAGTAAAATGTGTCTGAGAAAAGCCCTGTAACAAAGTCCGGTCAAACCATAGGGTCTGGAATTGGGAGCTGTGAGAGCTTTGAAGGCAAGGACAGAAAAGATAGGAGTGAAAGGACAAGGAGCTGGGGAGGTCTGAGAGTGCTAGGGCCTTTAGGCCAATCCCGTATTCTCCATCTATGATTTCGGGATGAAAAAGGAACTGATTGCATTAGGAAGAAGCCGATAGTGATTGGGTCTGATGAGATGGTGACGATATAGCATGTGTTGGTGAGGAGCAACTTCATCAAATCGTCTATTAAGACAATCAAGAAGCTGTGAAGAAATGAAGCTCTTTTCTGTGCCATAGTTTTCTATTTTTTTTTTTTTTCAGTGAGTTTGAGGATTGCTATCCAATTACATGTTTAGATAAATAAGTGTTTGTAGAACTCATGTTTCTACAAGCTGATTTGCAAGAATGTGTGAAGTATATATAAGTGCTTTTAGTTTTTCTGGCCAATGGTGTTATGTCGAGTGGTAGGCTGTGTGGGTTATCCCCCACATACTAGGTTCGAGACCCGCCAGCGCACTGGTCACTTCTTATGGTGTTGACCTGTAGGTCGCACTCCATCTTTTAATGAAAGAGCATCAAGAAAATTTACCCCCAATCACCGAATTTTGGTAGGAAAATGATTCCTTTAACAATCCTAATCTATCTCTTCTTTTATCTATCCCACTCATCCAAAAATAGGTCATCCAGGAAGAAACCCCAGGCTATTTTACCACCCTTCTTGCACCCTTTCCAAACTTTGGCACATAACATTTGGTATTAGAACTAGGCATGGAGTAACGCTAGAAAACTTGGAGCGATATCTGGAACATGAAGTGGGTTCCTTAGTGCAAGCCCATGATCGTATGCTGGAAAAGTAACAGAGAAGTTGACAAAATTGTTGCTACTGGTCAACAAGGTGGAAGATAACTTGTATTTTTGCCCACAAAGATCAGGGAGAAAATTGCTTCACTCCAATTCATGGAAATGTAGGACAGTGCAGTGACATAGGCGGCTCCATAAAATCTAGTGCTCCAAAACTAGTAAGCTAGATTTCCTAGATATGATGGTGGAACAGATCCAACAAATTGGACATGCAGGACTGCGAGATTTTTTCGACTATCAAGGCACTTTGGAGGAGGAAAAAGTACGCTTGCTTCATTTCATTTAGAAGCAGACGCTCAAATGTGGTTTCAGATGCTTAAACAAAGGTATGAAGCTATGTCATGGCCAGAGTTCAAACAAGAACTACATGCCAAGTTTGGTCCCACTAAATTCCAAGATTTTTTGGGTGATTTGATTAATTTGAAACAAACGGGTAGTGTTACAAGTTACCAAAATCACTTGAAAGACTCATTTCTGAGTTGATTCTATAAATGAAAACAACAAATTGTTTCTTTTTAAACCAATTGAATGAGAATCTGCAGCAGATGTTAGAGTAGGGAAACCAGATTCATTGGAAGAGGCTATTGGCCTGGCTCGCTTATTTTAAAGTCGTAATGCTCTAAGGCGTCCAATTCCTTCGAGCCAAATAAAGCTAGAACTCTTGTAACGTTTGTATTCACAAAACACATCCACCATCAAGAAGATGACGCCAGAGGAGAATGAAGAAATCGCAGCAGGACAAGGTATATGTTCAACTGGTAATGAAAATACATGACAAGGACATCCATGCCAAACGTCTCTTTGTGATTGAAGCATGATAGAATAGATACAAAATAGTTTGTAGATGGTTAGTTTGTATTGTTGTTAGATTATTAGCATGAAGTGTCATGAGTTGTAATCTGTTTGAAATCTGTTAGTGTCAGTGTAATGTCTCTCTTAGTATCATTTGTAATCTCATACATTATAAATAGAGAAGAGGATACTTTGTAATAAGATTGACAAATACAGAGATCCAATTTAGTTCTTCAAGTTCTTTCATGGTATCAGAGCTCTGAGTCTCTTCTATCAATGGCGACACAGTCTTCGTCTTCCTCTGGCTCTCTCAATAATGTTCAGACATCAAATGTGTCTTCTTCTCCTTCCTTTCAAGTCTTAAACCATTCTCTACCAGTAAAATTAGATCGATCCAACTATATACTTTGGAAGTCTCAAATTGAGAATGTCATTTTTGCTAATGGTTTTGAAGATTTCATTGAAGGAATTTAAATTTGTCCAACAAAGGAACTAAGTCCAGGAGTTATCAATCCTGCCTTTGTTGCTTGGAGAAGACAAGATCGTACCATACTCGGTTGGATTTATGCCTCACTTACACCAGCAATTATGGCTCAAATCATTGGTCATACTACATCTTTCTCAGCCTGGAAGACTTTAGAACAAATTTTTCTTCTTCCTCAAGAGCAAGAATCATGCAATTACGTTTGGATTTGCAGTCTACCAAGAAGGGTTCACTGTCCATGATTGATTATATCATGAAAATCAAGAGTGCTGCAGACAATTTAGCAGCTATTGGAGAGGTAATTTCATATCAAGATCTATAATGAACCTCTTAAATGGACTAGGCACTGAGTATAATCCAGTAGTCACAACCATCAATGTCCGAGATGATCAGATCTCGCTTGAGTCTATTCACAGTATGCTACTATCATTTG